>JAFBJU010000133.1:227184-283280 GCA_016785305.1 Colistium nudipinnis
AGAGAGAGAGAGAGAGAGAGAGAGAGAGAGAGAGAGAGAGAGAGAGAGAGAGAAATAGAGAGAGAGAGAAAGAGCCAGTGAGAGTGGTACCCGAGTGTTCAATTACCCTTATCGTGGTGATGACCACTGCAGGGGAAGAGCCGGAGGATACATTAATTAACAGATTGTGATCGGGAATGTGAGGGCCTTCACATTTTGAAGGGGAATCAATAGTGGGCAGAATAGAGTGCTAACAGAAAGGTGCCGGTGTCTGACTGGACCGGTCAGAGGTCTGAAGAGCCCAAATTAGACCCAACAAAGCAAACTGCCGAAAAGCACTCAAAACACTTAACTACCATCAACGGAGGCAATAAGCCGCAATTACTTGCGTTCCAGACGGCGTCTTAGAATCTTTTGTCGTGTTATTTCCTTGTCTGCATACGTGGCCATTAAGTCGGACAGGATGCGGAACTGGCCGGAAAGGGGGGAAATTGTCCCGCAAGCGTGGACGGCCGCCTTGATTGCCGCATCGGGTTGGCATCACAATCACCGGGGCGAAGGCTTGGTGGAGCCTTTTAATGCCAGGGGAGGAGCGAAGCGGAACTAAAGCGCTGCACCCAATGTGACAGCCCCCCGTGTGAAGGCCTCGTTCACTGCTTGTCGGAGAGGCTTCGGGAGCTCTGCTCCGGTACAGCCGACACCTCTCAGCCATGTGAAAAAAAAAAAAAAAAACCCACGCCGCCCAGCAGCCTGCAATTACCTTTGACGCTAAAAGTCCTTGAATTTAATCCAGTGTTTTGAGATGGAGAGGTGGTGTTTCTCTCCCCCCACCCCGCTCCGTCCCTGCTCTCTTCAGGGCCTAAATTATCGCCGCAAATGGGATCCCGTGTCGTTGCCTCGCCTTTTTCCACTCAATTTAATCGAGTAATGAAGTGACTTCCCGACTCCGCAGGTCACGCGGCGCTCCGGCCGCCGCGGCGCTCTGAAGGTGGCCCCCCCGGTTAAGTGCCGTCGGAGTGGGTGATTTCCTCTAATGAAATATCAATATTTACATCTTCATTTCCAGCCCACTGCCTTGGCGGGGTTTGCCCAAACATGACACAATATTGACCAAATCAGACAGGCCTGTCTGCGCACTTGAAGGGCCTTTTTTCCACTCCACCGGCGAGTGCATCCGCAGATATCGCTCTAAAAGTATTTATGGCAGGAACACAGAGATAATAACAACGCCGGGTTTTTTTCCTTTCTTCACTTTTGACTTCAGCACGCCGTTTATGTCGGTATCACAAATTGTATTTTGTTGATTTTTTTTTTCTTCTTTATTTGAAAAGATGTTCAATTATTATTATATATTTTTTTTAATTCATGGAATACTTCATTCAACCCTGCACGTGAATTACCCAAATATCAGAATATCAATCTCGACAGAAGGACGAGAATGAAAAGCGGATGGCAGAGGACCCTGAGCCCAGCTGACCACTAAATGCGTCGGCACACACATCATTCATAGCTCAAAGGAGTGAAAAACAAGAGCCCCGAAGACCAACCACAGAAGCCAAAAGCCATCATCTCTTCCTTTATCTCCCCAAAAGCCCTGGGCTGTTGGCAGGAGGGGGCGGCCCGAAACCCACAGACGGCTGCTTCAAACCCCTCGTAGAGATTAATCGGCGCGCTGTTTCATCCGCCAGAGCACAGGACGGTCCAGAAATGAAATGCTGGAGATTTTCTGTTGAGCCGGAGTTCATATTCTATTAATTTATTATTGTTTCCCTCTCCCCGAGGGCCATTAGCGCGGGTAATAAAAAGAGATGTAATTACGAGGCACGGTGGCCCCCTCCAGCTGCAGCCCCCTCGTAACTCAGCCTCAATCAGACAACGGGAGCAGACAGAGGGAGGGAGAGCGGAGGGGGGGGGGGGGGGGGGAAAGGGAGAAATGGCAAAGGGGAGAGAGAGAGAGAGAGAGACAGAGAGAGAGAGAGAGAGAAATGGAGGATAAAAGAGAAGAGAAGATATGGGGCCGGAGAGGAGGGAGATAAGAGAAGGAGAGCGAAAAAAGGGGGCTGGAGAATGAAGGGGGGAAAAGGAAGAGAGAGAGAGAGATAGAAAGAGGAAAGGGAGTAATTCAGCCTGGACGGGCGCTGATCTATCATGGCCAGCTATCAGAAGGACAAGCAGGCCCCGAAGACTTCTGCCCACAGGCAATCTCACCTCAGCCAAGTCAAGTGCTCTCCGGGCCCCAGTCGGAGTAAAACTGCCCCTAACGGGACCCCAGAGGTTCGGCACCTCTTTTTCTTTTTCTTTTTTTTTTTCCAACCTCAAACTAAACTGAATGATGGAGCCGCCGCGAGGTTGTTCTGAGTCAAAGCTTCTTTGTTTTTTTTTTCAATCTTATTTGAGATATACATTTATTAAAAGAAAAAGCAAGGGGGGGGGGGGTGGGAGAAATGTGCGCACCTTTGATTTGCAAAGATTCCTCTGACCTGCTCGAGCGACGCATTACAGTGAAACACCAGTACAGGGGCGAATGGCCAATGGGAACAGAGCAGCTTCGCAATGGTGTGGCTTTTTGGGGCACTTTTTTTCCTGTGCGTGTATGGTTGTGCGTGTGTTTGTGTGTGTCTGTGTGTGTGTGTGTGTGTGTGGCTCGCAGCTGCCCGCCAGGATTCTCCTTAAATTTACATGACAGCATCAGGAGGCCCCAATCAATAGCCGCTTGGTAATAAATTGCTGTGCTTGACATAAATAATGTGACCTGAAGTCCAGCCACACAAACACAAACAGCTCAGTTTGCTACGGGCTTTCCCCTGGACGCCGATTTGATGACACAACAGCATTTCATAAACGGCCAGCACACTTAGACAGACGTGGGAAAAAAAAAAAAAAAAAAAAAAATCACGTTGAAGACTGAAAATGAATCTAGTCAATTTTTTTCCCCCTGTCCTTCCAGCTTCAGCGCTCACTTTTTAAGAGAGTCAGCTATCTGCTTTTTTTTCCTCTCCGTGATAACCGTTCCCTCGTTTCTCTGTAAAGTGGTCTGGGGAATGGGGAATGGTTTGACCAGCAGCCTGTTCACATTATTAGGTTGAAGAACGCCAAATACAGTAATCCCCTTGTTTTAATCTGGACCCGGTGACCTCCTGACCCCGGCGGGGAAGTCTTAAGCCGTCCCCAGGGTCCCACTGCCGAATACCGACGGTTGCAAAGCGGCAAAGGCCAGGCTTTAATCATTGCCATAATTACACATAATTTATCCCCACTGCCATCCAGAAACATGGCCTAATGAGGGATGGCGCTCTGCTGACGAACACTTAAAGGCACATCAGCGTGGAATATTTCCATCGGAGCCGTTTAGATCATACATTTTGGGAGGAACAACCGCCAGCGGGATAGGTACGCGTAATTTCTCAAGTGATATTTTTTCTACAGATCTGACTGTCCGACGGTCACAGCATGAACGCGCACAATTGTGATGCGGCATGTACCTGCTGATGTGTCCCTGTGCAACTAATGAAAAAGCCCATCCCCCGCCCTGCCCGGCAAACGTCCCCCGTCCTGGCCCTGCACAGCCCTGCCTGCCTGCCTGTCTGCGTCTGATACGCCCCCGTCTCAATCTCCCCGCGGCTCCTCCGTCTTCCTCCCGCTCTCCTGCCGGGCTTCAGGCCTCAGCATCCACCTGATTGTTCAATCTATCTTTATCTCCGGTGTTGAAGCCTACGTCAGAGGGGTAAATTGAATATACTAAGAGCTGTCTGTTGGTGTCTATATTTAATATAGTGCACTGATGAGGTGCTGATTTATTGCCGGGCAGTATTCACACTCTATTACAAGGAGATTACGCAGCTTGAGTGGGATCAGGCTGGCAACACAGTAAGTAGATTTCACAATTTAATGGCAAAGAGAAAACAGGGGCCCGGAGGGGGCTGGAGGAGGGTGGGCTGATAGGTGGGCGGGCGGGTGATTATGGCGATGGGGTTGAGCTGACACAAACACGACAACATACAAGAGGTGCGATCTCCCCTTAACATTGTTGCCTCCTTGCTAACAACTAACACGGCAGGCGGCTGTCTGTCAAACGCTAGGCTGATGAGCTGGAATCCAATAACGCGCGGATGATGAATATTCCCAAAACACCAGTAATGAACAGAACAATGCAACCGGAGCCCGTTTCATTAGATTAATCTGGCCTGGTCTAGTATCAAAAATGCACTGACAAATTAAAAGGTTGTCGAAACAACAACAACAAGGAGTTTAATTTAATTTCAACATCCTAAACAACAACAAACATGTGACGGCGCATAAATGCCAATGTTGTTTGGCTATTTGCCATTCTGGCGGTTGACACGGCAGAGCAAAAATATGTTTGAGTGTGCGGGAGCAGCAGCGGCGGGGCAGGGGCGGGGTCAAAGTGTCAATGTTTGCTTGGCCCCTCAACCCCACCGAGAATTCCCAGATGAAAGGGAAGCCGACGGACACCAAACCGACAAGCACCACCTCTCGCATAAGCAGCGGGCGTGGCGTTTTTTTTATACGTACGAATGCGCGACATTCCCGGAGCGGAGGGGAGGGGGACACGGAGTGGCATGGGCCGACAGGGGTCACGCCGGTATCCCGTCAGCCCCGACGAAGGCGTCAATGTCGAGGTGGCAAACATGCTCTGGCGGAGCGGGGCTGCCAGTATACTTAGTTCCTCCCTAAACCTCTCGGACGAGGGGTGAAATGCTGCATTACGGGATGGACGGGGGCCAGAGGGGGGCACGGACGGTGCACCGCTATGTGTGTCAAAGGTTGTTAGCACCTTAGGAGCAACAAGCCATCTGTCAGCATCCCCCTAGCACTGTTCCTAATGACCCCCGCCCCCCCCCACCCTCTCTCCCCCCCTTAGGCTACAGCCGTGTTAGACTCGGCTCCGTGGTGCTATTTGGAGCGGTGACACTCAATGTCCAAAAAAGCTCTGCGGCGATTATCAATTAATCAAAGGCTGATTCGGAATGAGGGCAAAGGGGCTGCGGCGGGGCAACGGCAGGCCTTCAACGTTTACCTCATTAAACTCAGGTGCACCTGATCTGATCGCGCATTCCGATTCACTTTCCTTCCCTTTTTCATTTAAAAATCACGAGAGAAAAGTGTTAAAAAAACCCGAAAGCGCCTCACGCGTGCCAACGGACCTTTCATGGTATGTTAAAAGAGGGCAGAGATGACAAAGTTGGCCCTCTGAGGCGAAGCGAGGCCGTCTCCGCTAATGACGGCGCTTTGATGCCCTCCTATCGCCCTCCAATTAAAACTGGAGAGGGCCGCCCCACTCCACATTACGCCACTTTGAAACACATTCTCCCACGAAAGCTTGGAATAAGGGAGACATTGAAAGATCAATTCTGAGAAGGTAAGTGCCAATTTTCGCGACATTTAAATTGTTACGTTTGGACTTAAGTTATCGGGGCTCCATCTGTCAATGGCCTGATCAATGTGGTCTACTTCATAATGAACTGTTAATCTTTTTAATTCCTTCGCCTAAGGCCGCGAAAATCTATCAGAATGCAATCAGCAGTTTTATTCCCGACCCCCCCCCCCCCCCCCCCCCCCCCCACCCCCCCTCATTCTTTCCGTGTCCCGGGAGCGGACGGAGGGAGAAATATGGTAGGAGCGGAGGGCGGCGGGCCGCCCCGGGGTACCGTCGGTGCATGGAGTGTTAGTGCACGGAGTCTCGCTCAACCAGTGAACCGTCTCTGATCAGGTTCAGCCATGTACAACTCAATTATGCAGCCATTTCATGGCCAGAGGACACTCGCTGTCCTAATAGAGACACCACCGAGGGGACCCACGCGAACCAAACTCTCTCTCTTCCTGAAGTCTTTGCGCCGTCTCACTGTCTCTTTCATGCACGCGGAATATTATTTGATGCGTTTTACGAGTGCGTCTGCTCATTTGGAGGCCGATCATAACAAATCTACTTATACGCCACATCGTCCTGCAGGTGCTGACCAACCGTTCCGGTAGTCGCTGTCGACAGGAGCAGGATTACTGTCTCAGGGTTTTGGGTTATATGATCATTATCGACGCATTCGGAGTGACAAGTCCTCAGCCGCAATCCGCGGGGCAAATCCCATTAACATTATGAATTTATCCACTGTACAAAACGTGTTAGTATAATCTGATTATCTGTGCTTCAGCACTATGACACCTCCAATCCCAGTTGGTGTGTGCATATATTAAGATGAAGATGCACGTGGGGATGTGAGTTGAAATCTTCCAAACTTAGTGTATATTAAAATGTGTGTCGAGAGTACAACCACTCACAAACGACAACTGCAATTGTATATAAAGCACACATTTCCTGTTCCCATAGAAAAAGCAATGGAAGCTGATATTCTTTCCAGTACGTGTGTGTGTGTGTGTGTGTGTGTTCGGGTCCATGATCGTCGGCGTCGTTACACAGCCGCCACCACGGGAGTGAGCATACGTGCATCCCGGATGGAATGTTTGGGTCACAGCGATGCGACTGTGTTATCGGGTCAGTTGAGGTCCAGTCCCTGAGTAAGCTCCTTGGTTAAAATCTCAGACTGCTGACCACGCAGGGGCCTGGGAGGAGTGATCCAAACAGTTTAGATGCGTAAGGGGCCGAGGCTGAAGCCAAATGCTGGGCGCATATCTATCTCTAATCTCCTTACTATCAGATCTGTACCTGATTAATGCCCCCTCCTTCTGAGAAGCACTCTAATACCTTTTCAGAACAAAATGCACCTGTCTGAGGTCAGCTGGAGTCCATTTCCCTTGACTGAAAATAAATGAATCTATAAATGTAAACCTATCTTCCAATGTACCCCGATGTGATACCTACATATGCCCACACTTGAACGTTTGTGTGCTTGCAAAAGGCGGAGAGTGTGTGTGTGTGTGTGTGTGTGTGTGTGTGCGTGTGTTTGTCAGTGCCGCAGTGATGTCGCACATTTTCCTGCATGCTGACAGCTGTCTTTGCCTGTCCCAGTTATGCTGATGAGAAGAAGAGGTTATGGAGGTGCCGCTGAGGGACACATTCATTTAGTTTGTACCCCTCCATGCCTACAGCACCGCAATGTTACAGAGTTATGGGGGGTCAAGCTCAAGATCAAGGAGAATCTGCCTCGGTTGCAAAAAAAAAAGAAAAAAAGGGGGAAAAACAAGGAGCGGCTAAACAATGTGTTCCCTGTCAAAATCAGAGGAAAAAGTCTTGAAGGAAGCAAAATCTCTGCTGACGTGAGGCTCTGTATCCTTAATTCAACAGCCTCTTATAACCTAACACCTCGTTTATCAGAATGTCTATGGGCCAGGGAAGAAACATGATTATGGCCATCAATAATTCAATGTATGTGTGTGTGTGTGTGTGTGTGTGTGCCTGCGTTTGTGAGCATTCATGTGTGTGAGTGTGTATATTTGTGTGTGTGTGTGTGTGTGTGTGTGTGAGAGAGATATGATGTCTTGTTTGATTGGGCAGGTCCCCAACTTTGCTCTAAATCTCCCTGGTGATTACAGAATACACTGGCACCGTGTGTGCCGTGTGTGTGTGTGTGCGTGTGTGTGCCCCCTCCCCCCCCCCATTTCCCTTCAATGCAGGGATTTTAGATGCACTTTATTGATTTGTTCCTTTTCGTACAGCTATGTCCATTTTGCACCCACTCCATTCTTGACACACCCCGAGGCCGTATGTGCTTCTGTCATTAGTTATCTGTGTGTGTGCGCATGTCCGTGTTTTTTGTTTGGGTGCGTGTGGGACAGGAGGCAGAAAAAGGGGAAACATAAAAAGACTGAGGTTAGAAGAGAAGAAAAGGGGAGCAAAGAAAATAATATCTTTCTACCTGGGATGTGTTTAGCCCAGCCGATGATGACCACCAGCTCGCGGTCAGCCAGGTCACACAGCGTGGTCAGGGCCTTGATGTCGCTCTCTGGCATGGTGGGGTCAGGCATGGCATAGATCTTCTCCGGCTCCGCCACCAACAGGTGAGACACTATCTTTGTGACTGAGAATAGAGGAGAGGGGAAGAAGGGGGATGTCAAAGCCGAGCAAAGGTCAGAGGTCCTATCACCGCAGAGCTCAGCCAAGCACAAAGATGCATTGCACTGATAACAATGGTGAAATAACCTATATTCCAGGGGCGTGCCGTCACCGTTTCATTCGCTTTTCTCATTATGCAAATGGATGGAACCTGAAATTCTACAAGTGAAAGCTCTCATCCCTAAAGAATGCGTGCCAGTAAAAAAAAAAAAGGAAATGGTATGCATAAAAACGTGAGACACTAGTATTCTCGAGTACTCGGTCATTATTGGACATCGGTCCAAAGCTCCGAGATTTATCATAACTCAGCTCCGAGCTGAACAATTCCGGGCCCATATTTCTGACCGATGACCTCTCCACTGTCCTCACACGGGAGAGATGGGGAAACATGAGGCTGGCCTGGAAACGTGGCCCGGGCTGTCTCAGTTCTACCTGCGTGCCGGCCAGGCAGAGGAGGGGTGACAATGGGCCAGTGACGGCGCGGTACTCACGAGGCTTTTTGGTGGGAGGGGGGAGAGTCAAGCCCAGGTAGGGGTTGTTTTCTGTGTCCAACCGCCGCTTGTACTTCTGCCTGCCCCCTCGCACGCGGTCCAGACGAACCCCTGGGTTAGAAATGACAAAAAGCACACGAGAATGAGGAGGGCGCGTTCTCTCGGCCTACATCATATGGGACATCAAATACATCACAGAAAATGAGATCAAACAAAGCTAAAAAAAAATAAATAAAAATTTAGATATAGATTTTTTTTTGTAGTAGTAGTAAAAACACTGAGATATGCAAAATAAATCCTCCCTCTAAATATATGGGGCGGTGATCAAAAATGACATCCTGACACGTTCTATATCAGATCTTGAATAAAACTTGCAGTGTGAGTGTCCGCACTGGTTTCTGGCTTGTATGTAAACAATGTAGAAGGTGTGTGTGTGTGTGTGCGCGCGCGCGCGTGCGTGCGTGCGTGCGGGAATGTGTCAGAGCCGCGGCTGCCTTCCCATATGTGGTCCATGCCTGGCTGGTCTACTGTGACACAGCTGAGCCCAGAGCAGGTCTAAACATATGAATATTTAACGCAGGGTCAACGATCTCACAGACTGGCCTTCTAATTATTTCGCTTTTGGGTTGAGGCAGGCTGCATACTAATTAGGTAACCAGCTACATGCTTCTTTTCCTCTGTGTGTGCGTGTGTTTGTGGCAGCGGCTCAGGTGTGCGCTCCTCGAAATCCAGAGGATGAAACTTCGCCAGAACACAAGCAAAGACACAGTCCCACACACACTGTACAAAGCATCCGCTGTCATACAGCAGATAGATAACTAGGTATTGCTTTCCCCATAAAAGACCCTTATTTCACCCCTCTTTCACTGGAGGAGCACGGAGCCCTTATCACCCCCGGCCACACCTAGGGGGCCAGGTTCCACACACTGATACTGTAAATGTCAAACCGGCCTCATCATAACATAAGTTATTTATTATCTCATTATTTGATAAGGACGTTTCAATTTGGATGTCTTCCTCTCTTCTATTAATTTTCAACATAGTTAAAATATTTCATCCACACTTTTTTTTTCTATTTATTTGATACCACCGGGGGGCAGGTACTCGGTTATTTAATGTAATTGTATGCAAACATTTATATCACGCCCCCCACCCCCCCGTATCTGGCCCTGGTCGTGTCACTATACGGCCCCAGCCTAAATATCCCTGATATCTTAATCCTGTCAAGAGGGAGAATCCCTTCAATTTACCTTGTATGCATAATGTAGCCGCCCCTCTAAAAAACAAATGGAATACTAAAGGGTGGAGGAGGAGGAGGAGGAGGACGTTGGGCGAAATGCTCGTGGCGGCGGTGGTGGTACTCGGTTATTTAATGTAATTGTATGCAAACATTTATATCACGCCCCCCACCCCCCCGTATCTGGCCCTGGTCGTGTCACTATACGGCCCCAGCCTAAATATCCCTGATATCTTAATCCTGTCAAGAGGGAGAATCCCTTCAATTTACCTTGTATGCATAATGTAGCCGCCCCTCTAAAAAACAAATGGAATACTAAAGGGTGGAGGAGGAGGAGGAGGAGGACGTTGGGCGAAATGCTCGTGGCGGCGGTGGTGGAGGAGTAAATTTGTCAGCCTCCCGTGTCCTCTGAGCGAACAACACCGGCAGCCGGAGCACTTCCTTGATGATTTCATCACTTTATAACAGGGAGGACGGTGTCAAACCCGGGCATTGTATGGCCACTGCAAATGAGCCTAATGCAATTTGTCCGTCAGCAAGTGCTCTGGGAGAGGATGAGTTTGGGTGTGTCCCATGCATGCGTGATTGGAGGTCGCTCGGTGAGGGGTGGGGGGTGGGAAAGGAAAAGGAAAAATCCGACGAGATGCGCTCGACAGGCAGATTTATGCAAAACATCTTCACGACTGTCACCGCTTGTCTCGCCCACTGCCCAAGGAGCCGATCTGCCAAAACTGGGCACAATATTATCGCGCAACTGCAGAATGGAGATTTTGTCTTCTTATATCATTTATTTGATTCCCTGGAAACACAAATCTGATTAGGATTGTCTTTCAATTTCCTGACACCGACAACCTACTAACCTAATTACCCCCAATTCCCAACAGAGCCTCCGCCTTCCCAGCAAGCACCGGGGCATCATCTGATCATCAAATACCTGTACTTCACGTACACAGGCCCGCACTAATACACAATGACAATCTTTATGTGGCGGAAGATTTATTTATTTTCCTTTCCCCTAAGGCATCTTGGGAATATTCTTCAAAGTGCGAGGACTTTAACACACTTGTTGCCTACTACAAAATCCCCCCTCTCCGTCAAACCCCGGTGTCACGGCTCTCTCCCCTTTTCTTCCGACCCTCCCGGTGAACTCGGCCGGTGCCAGGTGGCCGTGTCAGCCCGCGCAAAGCCAGCCATCAAGGTAGATGGGTGCCTCTTTTAATTAGAACAGTCCTGGCCATAATTAACAGATGCTGACAGGAATTAAAGCTTGGCACTGACCTGTCTCATTTTACTGTCCGACAGGGCCAGACACAGGCAGCAGAGGAAGAGAGAGTGATTAAGAGCGGCGAGAGGGATTCATTCACTCGGCCCTGTCGGCCGCTAAGTCCGGGACTTTATAGGGGCCTTTGTGGGCTTCACGTGTCCCTTTGGTGACGCCCGAAGCTTTAAGTGACCCCGCCTGCCGCGCGTCTTCCAGAGTAAACAGAACGTGCGTTATAAATGCGCGAACCGTTTCGTCCAAAGTCATGCTGTTCCTTTTTTTTTTTTTTTATGGACGACGACGCGACGAAGCAAGGGTAGCGGTGGCTGAGCTCGGGTATCATCTCTTCAAAGCAGGGTGGTGGTGGGGGGACGGGGGGGGGGGGGGGGGGGGGGCTTTCGGCCAAGGCGGCTGGCATTTGTGCGCGGATTAGCCAAGGCCTCGGGGTGGGGGCCGGGGGCCAGCTGACCTAGGGCTCTTCTTTCTCTCCAAAAACAATAATAATCCCCTCCCAAGCGCACTCCTACAGAAGGGGCCTGTCTTCACTCACTTTGTGCGGGGCGGCCCGTGGTCAGGGGCCCTTATTTTCGGTCCCTCACCTGTTCTGGGTGTCGCTCCCTGGGGAAAGTGTCAGGATGTCTGGGATGGTTGGCAATGCCAAGGGGGGCTTAGGCGGACCCTATTTTAGCTGGGAAAATCAGAAGGCCACATGGCAAGGCATGGTGAACCTTGCCTTTCAAGGCGGCCGCCCCGTTAAACTGCCATCAGCACTATTTCAAAGAGCCCCTGTTGCCAGCTTTGCATGCTTGTAAGTGTGTCGCAGCGGTTTGAATCACGAGTGGTGATGAGCGAGGGGAGCGGAAAAACTGTCAGGCCTCCGCGCCCCTCCGCCCCCCTTTGCCTACCCTCGGGGGCGGCCACAGTGACACCCTCATCGCATACTGCATTCACGGGTTGGCTGCAATATCAGCCCATACTTGTAGTTATGATAAAAAAGACATCTTAGTCTGCTAAAAGTGAGATTTTAAAGTCAAGGTGAACCCATAAAGAGAATTTGATTCGTTTTTGGGTGCCCTTTTTTTTTTTTGCTTTTTAGACAACTATTCAGCATTGTAGCATTGGCTACATGGTCGGCACGGCCCAAAGACATCAGATATTCAACTTTACGGAGAAAATAAAAAAAGCATTTTTTCCCTGCGCGTTTGTGTATGTGTGTAGGCATCTGTGGGTGCCTGAGCAAGGGAGAAAGGAAGTGAGTGCAAAGAGCAACTACCACTGAATGATGTCAATGTAATCTCCCAATACTATCTTGTCGCCTCTCTTGCTCTAAGCTCTGAATCCGTTTCCATTGATCACAGGAAAAACCTGTTGCCCCTGACATTTGATTCTCCCATTGATCACGTCTTCCTTTATACACTCGGTGGAAAGTACGGCGACTCGACGCGGGGGGGGCGGGGGGGCGAAGGCAGGTCTACTGTAATCAGACTGCTGATCTTCAGCCACCATTTTCCTCGCCACTCTTTGCAAACGACTAGATATATTCCCACTTAATGATATTAAATATCGTTAATCCTTCCGAGAATCTGATGGTGGATTTAGACTTCCGTTTCGTTGGGGGGCAGCACTGGGCTTTGTTGGAGCCGCGAGAGTTATAATTAGGCGACTTTCCGTCGAGATACAATGTGACCTTTCTGCGGTAATGAAAGTAAGTTGCAACCCCCGGTCACATGAGCAGTGACCACCTCCGCACCCGGGGCCGGAGCACGGCGCGTTGAGCCGGGCGGCTTCGTGGAGCTTACAGTGGACACAGACCACGTGTCTCTCTTTTCCATTTTATCCCCAGTGACTCTTTTAAAGAGTCGGCCCTCGTGGCTGAGCTCACGCTTCGCGTCTCTCTGTCAATGGTGACAGAAGTGTCTGATGATTTATGATTTTGAGAGAGAGAGAAAAAAATATATCTTTTTTAAAACACCTGCACAACGCTTCAGTTGCCATGCTAAAGAGGAGGGTCATTCTGATTCTGGGAATGTGCTGAATACACACAAGTGTGCATTAGAACCTCGGGCTTTGCCGAAGTCTGCATATTTGAGTTTTACACTCCTTTTACTCTGACCCGACACTGGTCATTCATTTATAGCCACGGCTACATATTTTCATAGTCTCTTATTCTCCGGGATGATATATTGGCATAAATTTTTCATCAGATAGTAATGCGATTACTCTGTCTTTCTGGCACTGAGGCTTTATCTGGCTGCATGCGGTCCGGGGGATTCTGTTACTGTGCCGAGATCCATACGGGCTATGACTCTGGCTTCAGGTGGCAACTGGAAATATATATGCGTCTATAAATCCGGCTGTCCAATGAATAAGGGGGAGGAATAATGGTGGAATTTACAGTATATACTCTACAGGAGAGTTTGACCGAGAATTTAAATGTATGTTTTTTTTTTTTTACAGAATTTCTTCTGTCATCAGATCTTCGATCTGGCAGTATTTCTACGGCTGTATAACCACGAGAGACAATGGCACTACGCGCGAAAGAAGCACTGCCTGACCCACACACCTCAGCACTTGAGTAAAGGGAATAAAAACCATGACATCTTTCCTCACAGAATCCTTAAACCGTTCCCAGAGGAGGCTTGAATAAATATAACACTGTCACTCCACCCCCGCCAAGCCAAATATCTTTCATTATTAATCTGTCTGGCCTTCTTGTTTTTTTTGTGAGCAACCAACAAGTGAGAAAGGGAAACAGAGGGAGGCAGGGTGGAAAAGCATTTACTAATGCAACGGGATAAGACAGAAGGGATAGGTGCCTCCCCCTAAAGAGAGCAGCCCAGCCTGAGGGTCTCAGTCCGGGGGTTTACAGGGTGGGATGGGGGGGGGGGTGTACCGGGGCGGACAAAAGCATGTTTAACTGTCACTGAATTCCCTGCTGGCGTGACTTTAAAAAACCATCCACAGGAAGAGAGCCGAGATGTTCGGAAAACATTTAGTGGATCAATATGCCGGGGAGACCTGAGACCGCGTGTGCTCAGGGACCCGGGCCTGAGCCTTTCCAGGCGGAATACGGTTACATTTCTATTACTCAGACGGCGAGCTCCACCTATTCAGCATATTCCTGTCCCCGGCTCAACTGCAAATTATTTACTGCTGTGCAAGTAGGGAGAGGGCAGAGGGCCCGAGACCCGGCCAGTCGTATGCATGTCTCAGTCTGTGTGGCGGAAATAACAAATATCAATGTGTGCGTCGGCTGTAGTATTTCGGATCAATGGAGGTTTGGTTTTTGCATAAATGTGTTTTTACACCAAACAAATACATACAGTGCAGTATGTGTGTCTTGTGGATGTCAGAATAATAATAAAAAATGTTCTTACTCTTCTTACCTTCTTTGAGCATCCCCACTTTGAGGCATTTCATGAAGCGACAAGCCTGACATGATTTGCGTCTTCGTTTTGTGATCTCGCACTCGTTTGTGGCGGGACAGCTGTATTCTATGTTACCTGGGGAGAAGAGGAGGAGGAAAAACCAAGTTAGCGGCCCCAAAACACCAATCACGTTCATGACAAATCACTGTAACACTTGAATTGTGAAAATATCTCATTCTACGGTAGAGGCAGGTCACCGTGCACAAAAGAATCCTAAATTTGGCACAGCTACTCATTTCAACACCACTGTGCCATCAAGCGGCCTATAATAAATCATATTTTTCCGAGCCAGGCATGGGCACTTCATAAAAATTCCGAAACAATTCTATTCTGTACAGGGTGAATGTAACCCGGGTGTCCTGAGGGCAACAGCAGGAGATGCTGGAAGTAAAAAGGTAAAGGGTGGGGGGCAGGAGGAAAAGCTACGGTAGTCCTTGAGGACCCATCAGTGGACGCCACCCTGGTCCAGCGCTAAATTGCCCTCATTAATTCTGCGCGTGTCCCCTCCGGGCCCCCGGGCGCGGGGCCGTGTCCCCCTGCCCCTGACTCAATGGCAGGCTTGAGACCACCCCCCAGCCCCAACCGGCCCCCGACCACTTTCCATAATACCACGGCGGCGGACCCCAAACCTGTTACCACCGCTGCCATTGTTGACTATTTACATAGCGTACAGGCAAGAGGCCTCATGCATTATTCAGCCGCAGCGTCTGATACCGGGACGGAGCAATGAAAAAGAGTTTCATTGCGGCACAATAAAAGAGGTCGCCGGTGCTCTACTCTGGCATTAGCCATAGAAAGGGACAGGATGCGCGAGGCCGTCCCGCTCCCTGCATTTTACTGTATTCGGGAGCTCTCAATAAAGGGGTTTCAGGGTAATGGTTGCCTCGGCCCTCCTCGCTTTCAATGGGCTTTCAGCTTATTTATTTATTTTATTTTAAAAGCTTTTGACATTGGTGTTTTTTCGAAAACTTTTCTTTTAACCCCCTGGTTTTATTTCCCCGTCGCTATGCTGCATGGGAGAGATTATTGAGTGATGTAAAAATGTAATTCAATCACCATAATTCCCATAACACGTGTTTTCCAAATCCACTAGTATACGTAGAGCAGTGTATTATCTGACAGACACCAATCCACACACACACACACACACACACACACACACACACACACACACACACACACACACACACACACGAGACATGAGGCCTGCATTTCAACATCCTGTAGCTGCTCCCCGGCCCTGACCCTCACTCCATATTCCTGTGCACGGCTACAGAAGACTGCGTAATATTCCGCGGGCGTGCCTCCACTAGCCCTCCAACACCCTTTGACAACTTATGCAATTATGTTAACATTATTGGACAGATCAAGCGGAGGGTCCCAAGATGTTATAAATAATTAGAAATTCCTCCTTATATCTGGGTTAGAAATCATTATGCTAATTCTCCTCATCTCTTCGGGATTGGGGTAAATAAAGGTGTGAGGGAATCGGCTGATGAGCTGTGATTGTCTTTCCTCTGTCTGTTCTCTCTGTTGTCGTAGCCGAACCAGACCATAATAATCCTACCCATTTCACATATGCTGGCAGGAGGCAATCAGTGCCAACCCCCGCGCTGGAATCAAATCACGGAGGCCTTTTTGGTTTTTGTTCACATTAGGCACGAAACAATCAGCAATTTGCCAGTATGTTTAATACTAAATGCATTAGGAAAAAAAACACGCACACACACACACACACACACACACACACACGCGCACGCACACACACTTTGATTGCAGATCTGAAAGAAACAGTTACTTTCAACTTTTCCACTTTGTTAAATCATTTCAGAACCCAGTAATTTGCCGCCACGTGTACCTCCCAAATTTTAGGTTTTGACCACAGTGGGCTTTTTTTTGTTCCTCTCCACCCTCCCGTCCCGTCTATTTTACAATGGTTGCCGGGTACATGTGCACAAACCACTCCTAGTGGCTAACTAAGAGAGTCAGCCCCCTGTTAACACACACTCCAGAAACAAAAACAAACACAATCGCGCACGTACACACACACTGCTGCGCTACCATGTCCCCCTGTGCTGTCAAGCCCCCCCCTGCCTCTGTCAGTGGGGGCTTCTCATAGCTCAATGCTGAGTGCATGGGAGGATTAACTCATAGTACAGCTCCACATATAGTTTAAATATAGGATGGGGGGGGGGTGTTTCAGTATTGCTGTACATACAGAATGCAGCACACTATAATTTGCCTAACGCCTCGTGGCTGATAAAGAGACAATAACATGTGACCCCCCCGTGGCCTATTGTTTTAATTAACTTGCATAAAAAGTTAAATTCGCAAAAATGTTAACACTGAGAAAAAAATTTAAAGAATAAATATATATTTAACACAAGATGGGAACTTGCTGTGACGTCTTTAACTGGCCGGAGGATTTTTTTAATAGACCATAGAACAGCTAAATTTAGGTTAGTGTAATATCTGATGCTGTTAAATATTTGTTTGCATCAGTAATGTTTGTAACCACAGCAGTAACAAGCCTATAATTGCCTTTATGTTCAGTCGTCAATATGTCAAAGTTTCCATTTATACTATATGCTAAATAGCTCCGCAATTTATGTGTCTAATTAGTGATTAGCCTTTTAATGTACTTGTTAAATAAAAAAGTCATAAAAGTCATTTATATTTACGTATTTAACGATTTTTCTTCTCCCTGAAATCAACTTAACTGACTGAACTGAACTAAAATAAATGACCTGGATATCGCTGTCCTTGTGACTTTAAACGGCGTCCAAATAGAGAGAGACATACCGCTGATTTAAAAGAAGAAACCCCCGTTACAATAGACAACACAACATTGCATTTTACAATGACGATGCCATTTAAAATTTTAATCTAGGAGCCTTCCTCACAGAATAATAGCATGGTGAGTTTCACTTTCAGAAATGAAGCCACACTGGCGTGAACCCCTTTAACCCGAGGGGCAATTCTCGGGTTTATCCGTCTTCAGCGAGGTTATGGTATGGTTACCAATAACATTACGGAGTGAAGGGAGAAGAAAAAGATTTCCCTCCTTCTTCTCTTGATAAGTATCTGTCTCAATCTATTTTATGGCTTTTCAGGACCCATGCCAGGGCACAGAGGGGAAAGTCAGGTCTTGTAAGTAAATTACAGTAAAATGGCAGGTATTTCTCATCAAAACCTAAACTGACTTTTACAGGCTTACTGTCAAGGTCTATTACTTCATATAAAAGAAGGCCACTGGGTTCAGTTGGGTTTTTTTTTTCCGGCGGCAATTTTACACTTGGGTTCAAAATGGGAAGAAAAAACGGTTCAATAAGAGATTTATGTTTTTGATTGGTGAGCAGCGGGGATGGCTGATGATTAGGGAGCACGGAGTAAACGGGGTGCTTCTGGGACAGATGGAGATCCAGGTTGACATTCATTTGGACCTGTCCTTGACTAATGTAACTGTTTCCACGCAAGAGTTCAAGGGGGGCTCTGCACTGGAGGAACAGGTGACAAGAGATGGATTATCCAACCTCTTTTGTCGAAAAGGCGCGGGGGGGGGGGAGTTTGGCCAGAGTGGAAAGTGAAGCACCTGCAACAATGAATAATATTTTGTGAATAAACGCGTATGCCGAGTGAACTTTTAGTTAAGCCAAACGATAAGCCAAAAGACTTCACAATATAATTATTGCTATAATAATCTCCACAGAAAAAAGGGCAAATACAAGTTTCCGTTTTAGAATGAGACGCTGTGTATTAAGGAAATACGCCGCCAAGCAAGGTGAGCACAAGGTGATAAAGAATCTATCGTGTACACGGTTAACACCAACTCGGCTTGGTTTGCCCTAAGTGCTGTGGAACAATGTGATAAAGGGGCTGCGGAAAGACAGCTCCTTTGTTTTCTCCTCATTAGAGAGGGCCGCCTCACACTCCACCCTTGACTGCCTCGTTATTCCTTTAATTAATCAGTTCTCATCAACGGCACCCTCTCGGTCTTTCAAGGGCTCTACGCGCCCCTATTTACCGCCTCCATTTTTCCTCCTCCAATCCTGCATGTCTTCCTTTTATCATCCGGCCCCCCCCCCCCCCCCCCCCCCCCCCCCCCCCCCCCCCTTCCTCCTTTTATCCTCCCCCCCCCCCCCCCCAAAAAAAGTCCCCGCATCCTCCTCCTGTCTTCTCTGCCTGGGACCCCTGTCTGATTATTATGCCATTAAGCCTCTCCTCCTCTCCTCGGAAAGAGCAGCAGGGTCCCTCTCCAATCTAAAGAAGTCCTGGGTTTTTTTTTTCCCCTCCTTTCCCTGAAATTACCCGGCGACGCGTGCCTGAGTTTCTAATTGGCATGCCTGTCCCTGGAGACGGCCCCCTCCCTTCTTCCTAATGAAAAGCCTCGGCCTTAATTACACTTTCCAAACGCTGATTGTTATTGACAAAACTCCTGTGGCTCGGACAAACGACGGCAGATTAGCTCCATTACAGGCAGCCCTCCAAGAAGAGAAAGAGAGGGATTTCAAATCGACAATGCCAAGTGATGGGGGGGAAAAAAAAAGAGGAGCTTTCTTTTTTCTTTTTCTTTTTTTCTCTCCCATGTACCTTCCTCTTAATTGTTTGAGCCACCGCTCCACTTAAGACGCCTCTTTCTTCCCCCGATGCCTCTTTTGCTGTTCCATTGTGTTGCCGTCAGTGTACTGTTAGTGCGGGGACAAAAGCCCAGTTATGTTACTTGAGAGAAAATGTTCATCTTTTGTCAATAGACAGGATTGCTGGTGGCAGCAGGGGTAAACAGGAGGATTTGGCCTAATGCTTTTGTTTGCCTGCAAAAAGGTACATAGACTGTCTGAAGCTGATATGGCGGCAAGGTCCAAAATCAACACTTCACCGACCAAGACCGAAAGCCTGCTCTCCATAATATGCCTGCAATCATCGGCTGATTAAAATGTACTGAAAGCAGTGGACTCGTTCAGTAGAAATATCAAATTCCTATTTTTCTCCCATTCCATAATCCAACCCCCTTTGGCTCACCTTACCCTACTATTTTATCTGGTATTTTTTTTTCTTTCACTGCATGTATTCCACCACTAAGCCGACAGAGCTTAGACCTGGGCAGCTGTGCCTGTTGTGCAGATTTTTCTTTTTTTTTCTCCTAGGTTTCACAATATCTCCGTCTTCCTGATTAATCTGGAGCAAAGCGCACAGTTTCACAGAGGGGGGCCTTTCATTGCCTCTCTAATGAGAAGCTGTGATACATCATGCCTTGCAGATAGCCAATCGGACCACACACACACACACACAAACACACACACACACACACACACACACACACAGAGGACAGGAATAATAAACCACAGTCTCTGAGTCCCCCTACCCCTTCCCTCCACAAAATCTGACCTCTGAGTGATGATGTCATGTCCACCATACACCGCCAACCATGACAGACGATGTCATCATAATCACACTAGCAGTCTGTCCAATGTCAAATTACTCCTCTGATTCCCGTATTCTAAGTCTGCACAAACGAATGTTTTTTGTATATGCACAGTTATTTAATAGTCAGTTTTTCATGTATATTGTAAGGGAATAACAAAAAAACAACAATTTTTTCCTATGGAGGTTGCTGGTCTCAGGAGGCAGAGAAAACATCCTCCACTCTCCAATGATTTTTTTTTTTTTTTTTTTACATACTGAATCGTTTGGGCTGAGTATGTCCCAGTGTTGTTGTACGGGCCAAAGGTGACTTGTACGGAGGGTGTTTTTGTGTCTGCTGTTGTGCGGTGACATGGGGTGAAATAACTGGTATTGAGTGTTTGTTGGGGCGGGGGGGGGAATACCTTGTATTGTCCTTTTAAAAAAGGCTTTGCAGGCCTCACAAGAGGCCACCCCATAGTGATACCCCGAGGCTATATCTCCACAGACCAGGCACAGCCTCTTGGGGAGGGAGTTCAACATGTATTCGCACTTTATGGACGAGTCCTCCATGATGGTGCTGGAGCAGTCGTCGTAGCGCTTGCGGCAGGTGGCGGCGGCGAGGCCGCTGGGCGTGAACATAGGTGGAGAGTCCAGGCCGTTGGAGTGGCTGTTCATAGCGCTGACATAGCCGCCGCTGGCGTCTGAGTTGCCGCTCGGGCTGTGGTGGCTGACCGTGTCGATGACCGAGGAGGGACTGGACGGCTCCGTCTTGATGTAGGACCCACAACTGGAGGGTAGGTGCCGGTCATCAGCGGCCATTCTATTCAGCAGCCTGGGTGACAGAAGGGGCGAGACGTACGGGGGGAGGGAGGAGGGGGGGGGGGGGGAGAAGATGATGATTAGCAGAGGTATTCAAAGGGTACAATTTAATCTCATCAATCAGTTGAGTGACAGAAAAGCCTCAACAGAAAAATACTTGATGAAGTGCAAAATCACCAGATTACGTGGCCGTCACAACGTAAATGCCCCTTCCCTTTAACTATGACACTGTCTTAATGAATAAATGAAATATGCTTTCGTACATGCTGCTATAAATTCAAATGTACGGTTCATCTGCTCTTCTACAGTGGACCAGAAACACCTGATGACTATGACCATTAAGCCTACATTCAAATCATTTGAATTGTAAAAAGTCTGTTTTGGAATAAATACATGTCATTTCTACATCGAGAAGAAATTGCCCTAAACATGTGAGATGAGACGATAGGTAGGTTCTATTCGGTAAATCGCAATGTATGGAAAAAATATTTCTATTGTCACGCCTCGGTTTTTCCCCCCCAAGTTCTTTCAATTTGCCAACCGTTCATCCTACTGTTAGTGCCTCATTAGCCACGAACCACGGCAGCTGCAAAAAACATGCTCGGGTGTAAAAATACACAACATTATGGCACGCACACACGCAGTTGCACTAAAATAACAAACACAGGCAGAGCGAAAGCAAAGCAAAATCAAAAGAGCCAGAAGGAAAAAGAGAGGGACAGAAAGAGGAAGAGAGCGAAGAAGCCAAGTCCCTGCACGCACACACACACACACACACACACACACACACACAAGCACACACACACACACAAGCTCACGTACACAGAAGTGCAGACACAAAGAGCACATCAAGATGGGGGAAATCTCCATAGTTTAGAGAGCAGGGTGGACCTTGGCTTGTCTCCTTGAGTCAGCAGTCAACCAAAAGGAAACAGGATGGCAAGATATTGACTTTTTTTTCACTGTCTGCCTAATAACTGTATTTTGGAGTACATGCAATCCGATGCTGTAACGTGTGCGGACTAAAGTGAAGCCTTTTGGCCGTGGCCACAAAATGCACTCTGAAGCCTTCCTTGCCCATATAAATCTATTTCATTCTCGGTCCGTAACCTTTAACTTGACATTGCTGGGGGAGAACAACAGGGGGGAAAAAAAAACAAAAAAAAAAAACTTAGCCCCAACACGCTCAACTCATTTTTTTCTGTCAGTAAATGGAGTGGAGTTAAGGGGGCGGACCGGTGGAGGAGATGGATCACTCCGTGTGTTCGGGACGCTGCGTAGACACGGTGACCTCTCAGGGTCGAGGCGAGGTCACGCACACACTTACATACACACACACACACCCCTTTGCATTGGGTACCGGGGAAGGGGTGAAAGGTCACCTGCACTTGCCTGCATTAACAAAATTGGGCCTTGCGTGGCTTATGCAAATTTGGACGCAGGGGCTCCGGTGAGTGGCAGCTAGACAGCCCAAGTTATGCCTTGGCAATTTAGGTCCCATTAGCATATTGCCAACTAATGGTAGTGTTTACATATTTGACATGTCAGTTTACCATCAGCTCTGGGAGAGCGGGATGACCGGCACCCCCCACTGGGCTCTATCTGTCTGCCTGGACGACGGCTGTCTGTCTCAGAGTGCTTCACAGGAAACGGAGGAGCGAGAGGCCTCGGCCGTGTCCCCTATCGGCCGGCCCGCTCCACCTCCCGCTCTCTGAGGCTGATTTAATTGTGAGGGTGGGTGACGGAGGGGTTCAGGCCCACGGGTCAGCGGGTCAACCTTATTTTCTCACCCCGGCTTCCAGGCCCGTGGAGATGGGGGTCAGCGTGTCAAATTAAATCTCATTCCCGGGTTTCCTTCCCCGCTGTCATGTATATTCATCGGCGCTCCAGGTGCCTCACCACTTCGGGAAATTCACAAAAAGGTTAACTGCTAAAATAAATAATAAAAAAAAATGCCCCCTGTTAAAACCGTTGACCTTGTGGAATAAGCCCTTTTGCCTGAGCACTCATGGAATTCTTCTTGAAATATAAAGCACCCTCTATATTAAAGTGATACACAACTACCCGATGTTAAGCAGTTTTCCCCAGTTACGCTACATTTAAACAAAGTATAGGACATGTTAATATAAGTGATGGCATTGTGGGAGTTTATTCAGATTTGCTGCTTTCAAAATTATCCGCATGTACTCTTAGACGTCCTTGCGGACAGAAATTGAAAAAAGTGAATCAATTTCACGCCTCTCCATAATAGAACTTGCCGCTCTTGATAATGAATGCAGATTGCATCCCCATAAATTAATGCACGGCTCTGTGTTCATCTGCTTTATGTTCTCCGTTTCAGATGGATATGTGCACCTGTGCGCGAGGGCACCTGCACTTGGCTTATTAAAGGCTATACATTAAAACGCAGGAGCACAAGATGGCTCCATTTAGCTTTTATTTCACAAATTCAGAGTAAGCTTAACCTCGGTTCAAAGGCCATCTTCAGGGTGACACTTAGCATAATTGCATAAGTGTCTTAACTGTTTCCCCTCCAGCTCAATGTGGTCATTTATAATAAATGTGCTGGCTAGAATCCCCTTAACTCATTCCGCTATGACACCATCATACCACGGCAATGCTTATGTTTTTAACCAGCCTGCGTATATTGATTAATGATACTGAGGGAATACTAACCACTTGAACCTGGCGTATTAATCAAGTAGTCTAAAATATTTCGATAAATATTCGTAATCTCTAATGGGACAGGTCCAATTTAAATCTATAAATACCATTGTATGGGAGAATGAATTGCGAACATTAAATAGTTTGACAGCAGCAATAGTCCTGATAAATAATTCAACATGTGGGGCAGGTGCTAATTAGCCTGTGTGCTACACAGACAGGAAAGGGTCTGCTGAACTGGCGGAGACCTGATGCTGTAAAAATCCATAGTTCTCGCCTGCTTCCTTCCTCCAGGTGAGAGCATTTCGAAATTCTGCTGCCTGGCTGACCAAAGGAGCGGCGCTCGTCTCAGACACGATATCTCTCTTTTACTCCCTGGCTCCGTTCCTCCTCCTTTTGTTCCCTTTGTACCGATCAAAATTCATGCTGAGTAGTGGGTTATGGGCCCACAAAGGCACACCGCACAGTTTGGTTTTAATCTGATTCCACCCGGGCCCTCCCGACAGCATTTCAGATCCCTAATATCATTCCACCGGTGCCGCTGTGACCGGGATTAGCTGGCCTAATGATCTCGCAGCTCATCCCGCGCTCGCCGTTCCTCGACTTTGAGAGGAGAGCCGAGGCAGTGCGCCCCCCCGCCCCACCCCACACACACACACACACACACACCCCGCTCACATCGCCAGACGTCCCTCGCTGGCGAGCCCAGCTCCGAACAGCGGATGTAGCGTCGGTACGAAGGGCCCGACGTTCAGGGTGTAATTGGCTCAATCAGATCCTGAACGTAGTGTTAATGTAAAGTATTGTATGTAAAGAGAGCTTCCTGCTTGAGGAGGACACAATCTGTTATCTCTCTGTGTCTATACATCTTTCTCTCTCTCTCTCTCTTTTTTGCTGGAGCTGCAGCACAAAACAGTGGGAAAATTCCTGATGTCCTTTTCGCTCCCAAGGCCACCTGATGTCAAAAAACACCTTTTTATTACATTTATTAACCTCATCCCTGCTACCTGATCAGACTGGGTGAGGGGAAGGTAAAAGGGCGGGTGGTTGGGGGTTGACGTCCGCAGGCAGGGTGACGGTGATATCAAATGCCCCAGTAGGGGCAGATCTGTCTGGGGGGGCCCCGGGGCGATGTTTGCCTGATAAGCCACTGGGCCCCAGAGTCAGCGCGGGTGGGGCGAACTCAATTAGCTCCTGACAGACCTCCTCGCCACCGCGGCTCCAACCCGCTGGCAGCTGCCACGCTGACCTCTCCTCCAGGGGCCACTGCCACCTCGCACCGCTCTGACACACAGCCACAGAGTCACGCTTGGGAGAGCGGGGTTAAAAATCTGCCGCGCCGGACGTAAGTCACAAAAAAGGCACCCGGGCAGCTCGGGTGCCACCCCGGGGCGCTCGGAGTGTGTTCTCACCAAAACGGAAAGAAAAAAAGGGACTAGGGCTGAGGTAACGGGGTTCGGGTGGCACAGAGAGGAAGGGAATGGAGATTCAAAATCACACTCGGTTGAAATATGGAAGAAGTCTCTCCATCCAACCGTTTCCAGGTTAATGACCATCAGGGGAATTCTGGAGCAAAAGACTCTCTTGGGGCAATGTGCACAAATGTGATTGTGCGTGTGCCTGTGCTGCATGTGCTCATAGGTCTGAGTGTCTGTTTGGGTTAGTGACAGAATATAAAAAAGATGAAAATATGGTGTGTGTGTGTGTGTATGGGGAGAGGGGCGGGAGGTGGTCGGCTCATGGCTGTGGTTTGGTTGGAGGCAAGCCCGGCACTCCACAGGGAGCCATTCTAATCTATGAGGGGGAGGCCTCCTAATTTTGGAGTTTCTCATTCATTAGTCCTGGTTCTGGCGGTGAGAGAGGATGGAGGCAGAGGGGGTGGACCCGACGGGAGGGGAGGGGCCTCTTTATTAACGGATATGCCAGACACTCGGGAGAGCGCTGACAGAGATTTATGATGTGCACATCTACGGAGGCAAATAAAAGGGAAGTTGAGGAGACGGAGAAACAGGAAAAGAGAAAGTAAGCGATACATGAGGGGGGGGGGGAATAGCGAGAGCGAGAGAGAGAGAGAGCGTGTTTATCATACCAATGGAGAGCGAGGGCCCCAGATCAATAGTCCAGAGGCTAGGGGCTCGTGCAGGGTTACGACTGGGGCGGGAGGGGAGGGGCCGCGTTGCTCTGCGGCCGGGGCAATTAAGTTTTGCAGTCTCCAGAAGAGGATTATATTTAGCTGCAGCACAGCGATGTCACTGAAGTCTTTATAAAGCCATGAGCTCACTCCGCTACAACAACATGAGCCCGCGCTCCAGCGGGCACCACAAGATAGCGCTGGCCAAGGAGCAGATCACATCTATTGATCCCACCCGCCCCCACCCGCCCCGCTCCTTCCTGTTCCAGAGCTGCTGCTGGCAGGAAAGAGTAAGGCCTCCCGTGATACAGGCGCTGCCGTTTGTCTGACGTAAACTGTCTGGGCCGCACTGGGCAGATCTGGTTCTTCCAAAGGGGCTGAGTTCAGGATGTGGAGAGAGACAAATGGCTATTGATAGAGTCATGGGGGGGGGGGGGGGTCTAAACTCCCCGCTCCAGAGTGCAAAGAGTTAATAATCTTCGATGAAGACCCAGCAGGGGGGGGGAGCTCCCTGCAGATCCCGACAGCTCGTCACACCATGTAAAAAAAAAAAAAAAAAAAAAGAAGTTGAGCGATAAGTCTAGTCTGCCTGCGCAGTCCGTTTGGGATCAAATTTCTAATTCTGCCTTTTCATTAGAACAGATTAGTTTCCATTACATCCATTATGTGGCCAGGCCACGGTATAATTTAACAACATAAATTTGCAAAGGCTCGTGATAACTGGAAAAAGTAATTATGGTCCAGTGCAGGCAAAAAAAAAGAAAAAAAAGAAAAAAATATATATATTATAAGTGAGGCATTCTGTGTCTTTGTCTACCACAGCTAGTCACATTGTACGGACATCAGACACAATCTAGCGTTGCGTGGCAGACGTTCTCTGAAAAATATCAATGCACAGTGGGTGGATCTGTCTGCTATTTATTATTATTATTATTATTATTATGGTTTGGCAGTTTTAATCTTTAACTTTATAACATCAGAGTGATGGAGTTCTCGTTAATGGTAAAAATACAATCAGTCTGCATGGCTAATTATTTTTTGGCTATAAAATGCGCGCAACTAAAAGCACTAAAAAAAGGCAGCTCGTTCTAGCAGTTTATGTTTGATTCATACCTTTTATACTATTATTTTCAATTGCACAAAAAACTGCATCACAAAAAAGTTGCAGTTGTGAATCCTAAAACAGGCAATATGATCCTTAACGTTAACTGAACCTTTCCAGACTTTTGCAACAGCCAATCCAAGGTTTTTGAGGCTCAGTTTTGTTAAGCCGCCATAAATTATGGGGGAAAACCAGGGGATATCACCCACAGTACACCTGTCACATATTCTTATAGGGGGAGGGGGGGGGGGGGGTTAAAGGGGGGGGGGGGGGGGGGGGGTTATAATATATGAATGACTGAAACTTGAGCAGATATATATACATTTATGATTGGGTGTTCACTGGAACAGTTACAGATATGAAACTAATTAGACATTCCTGATTGGGAGTCTTTTTTTTTTGGCAGAGTATGCACTTGTGTGTATCACAACAAGAAAGATATATTATTATAAAGGGTTAAGGCTATTTAGCAGAGTCCAGTATAAATCGCAGGTTTAGACACAGTGGCTGTGCGTACAGGGGGACGGAGACATAGAGCCATGCATGAAATTACTTCATTAATCTTCTTCTGATAGGCTGTTCTTGTTGGGGGGGGGGGGGCTCTACCTGCTCACCTGTCGGGAGCCCACATTCCTGGGGCTCTACCTGCTTAAAACAGAGATGCCATCCTGCCTCCATAAATGATCCTCCTCATCTGAGAAAGAGCCAAACATAAACAGACAAACACGCGTGCAGGAGACCCACAAATACACAAAGTATAAAAGGCTAAATTAACAGGCCAAACTCTGCAGGTTTACCAGATGATTTAAACGCAATCAAATGTGTACATTTTTGCAGACCCACACTCTGTGTCAAAATGCATTGCTGTGATAAAAAAAAAAAACAAAAAAAAAACCCCGCATTTAAAAGCATGATCATCGAGTTCAGAACTGAAGACGATTTCTCACATTTAGTGTTGTTTTAAGCACACGATTCCGACAGCTCCGAACTGAATTGATGTCGCTCAAAACGCCATTTCTGTGACTCTGTCTGACACAGTCGCAGCAAAAGCCTCTAGCTTTTTACAGGCTCATCTCTTCCAGCTGCCACACATTTCCCATAAATAGTGCTGGTAATAAAAAGGCGGGCGGGCCTAACTGATTTATACGGTAGCCTCCACCACCACCACACCATTCAGGAATAATTAAACTTTGGGGATAATTCCTGAATTAATGCATCTCCTTCGGGGGGGGGGGGGGGGGGGGGTCTAAACGGGGGGGGGGGGGGGGGGGGGTGCATCTAAACATGCACTTCGGGGTTCGCGTTGTCTGGTGTCACTGGGTGAACTGGGAGTGAACGGGTGGGAGTCTCCGAGTGGCAGGTTCAACAGCCAGCCACTCAATGGGACCATTCCAACGCACTTAGTGCTGGACTCATAAGGAGGCATTTTAATGTTCGCGGGTTTTGTGACCGATGGGCAAACACACACATAAGCACAAAGTCGTATACATTGAAGGCTAGCGAGCGGGAGGGTGTGTGCGCTAACACAAACACACACACACACACAAACACACACACACACACACACACACACAATTCATTCTAAAGTTGAATAACTCAAAAAATGGAAGTGTGGGACAGTGATTTTGAGATTTTGGACCCCCGTCTGCTGACCCTGATGTAAACTGACGTGATTGTAAATGAAAGTTTTTTGTTTAAATTATTTCTATAACATGGGAAATTGGATATGGATCCGGAGAAACAAATAGATCAATAGAAAGTGCAAAGAGAAACTAGGCCTATGGTGGCTGGCTTTTTGCACACTGCAATGCTAATGGCTGGTTATAGGCCATATCTACCTCCCTTGGGCAAATCGGGGAAGAGCAATAGTGGTCTCTCCATTTCTCTCTCCCTCTCCTCTCTCTCAGTCTTTTCTATTTCAACAGTTGATGATGCCAAATCTCACAGCTTTCACTCAAACTGCAGACTGTGGTGTTTTAACACACAAGTCTCAGACCTCCGAGTGATAATTTTGGGTCTAAAAGCCAAAAAAAAAAAGAAAGAGTGCAAGGCTGGCCAACGCCGCGCAGAGAAGACTGGGTGGGGCCGTCAGTGGGAATCACAGCTGCCACTGTGACGGAGGGTTTCAATATTGATTTCATAAATAAACAAAGCTCCCCATCGATCCTAATGTTATTTTGCATTTCAATTACTGCTCCGAAACATAACCTTCAAACAACGGGCCGCTCAATACCAATAGCCCTCACTGATAAACACCCATATAGTTACCCACCTGAGGTCTCGCTTTTTTACCAAGTGTGAATTAACGGAGCCGACCCTCTGAATCAAATAATTGTGGGGACTTAAAGAAAGAAAAAAAAAAAAAAAACTAACGTATGAAACAAGATCAATAACTTCCCAATTGCACCAGGCCAACTTTACTTTGAGTTTCTCAGCTCAGTGACGTCCTGTAACTACTTTCCACCATTCCACTGCAGTTTTGTGAAGTGCACTACCATGTTAACAGCTCTTTCCTTGACTCAGTTATTTTTCTCAACTTCCGTGTTCTCGTGGCGGGCGTGAGCGCGCATGTGTGTGCGTGCGTATACATGCATGTGTGCGCAAATGAAGAGGAGCCCTTCAACGTGGAGCAACAAGAAGAAGTGCTGACGCACCGTGTCAGTGATAGCACTCTGCCGCCACAAGGGCATGAGAGCCCACGTAGGCTGGCATTATCCTTCTAAACTAATGGACCTGGTTATTTTTAAACAGATTCTCACACTGCGGTGGAGGTGTCCAAGGTTACCATGGACACACACAAAAAAAAAAAAGAAGAAGAAAATCAGGAGGGACACGTGCGATGACGGTGGGTGTTTTCTGCGCGGGGGGGTTATGTTGTTATGAAATAGCCAAAGAGGTATGATAACTAATCACTGAGAGGTGCAGAGGCCAAACATCAGACGGGGTGTCAAAGAGGCGGAGCGCCATAATAACCTACAATAAATCTTTCAAAAATGACAACTAATGTATTTCAGCTCTTACACAATGACATTCATGCCAAATTGATTGATTAGCAAAAACAGAATCAAAAGATGAATTGCAAAATTGTTTTGATCAAACAGTCTGGTTATTGCATGCTTTTCTTACTTGTATTCAACACTTAATATCCTGGTTAAAATCCCCCATCGGGTGGGGTTCGATGTGGCACCCCAGCTGAAGGGCAGCCATAGTGATAACATGTCCCAACCCAAATACCTCTCGGAGCTGCACAACAGTGAACGTCCAGAGAGAGTCAATATACTCTGCATCCCCATTTGGCCTGGAGAGGGACAACATGCTCCCCCCCCCCCCCCCCCCCCCCCCCCGATCCCCCCTCCCCCCACTCAGCCTGAGCTGAGTGACATATTTACAGTGAAAGTAATGATACTAGATACCAGAAATGAGAGGGCTCCAGCGTGGCCAGTGGACTCAGGAATCTCTCTAATGAATTGGACAACAAAGCCCTGTTGGTATAAGGAAGAGGTATTTAGAATTGGACGACAAATATGACTTTCAAAACATTTTTTTCTTCAAAAAAGAAAAAAAAAAAAAAGGCACACATCCCCAACACCTGGTAAAGGTTCTGGGTGGACGAGCGCGGGGGCGGGACAGGTGGTTGGGCCGGTCCGGCCACAGAGGCCACCGGCTCCTGGCCCGTAGCGGGGCGGCCGCCCTCGGCCAGGAGCCTCTTCTGGTAATGTATTCTGAAACCAAATTACCGTAAGCTGATCCCATCTGGATAGTGTCTGTGCACGGCTGCTTTGGTTACCCACCACTGCCTTCTAGCCTGCGATAGCATCTCCATGAAGACAGCAAAAATCTGATTAACCCAATAACAATGAAACACTTGGTCAAAGAGCAAAGAGCTTTTAACTTAAGATACACTAATGCAATTCCCTCGCCCTGTTTTCCGAAACCTAATAAGAACGAGGCGGACAAACTGCTCGATGGGTGTTTTTCGGGGCTCTAATGCAGCAAGCTGGGAATGAAGTCAAATAAATTGAAATCTAATTCATCATTGTGTGCAAACTCCTCTCTGCCTCTCGAATAAATACATTAAAGCTCTGCATTTCATGAAGGGGAAACTGGACGGCCCTGTCAGTTTAAAAGCAGTGGCTCGGCCTGGGGCTTAAATAAAAAACAAATAAATAAATAAAAAAGCAAAAGGGTGTTGATGGAACATTTAGGAGAAGGAACGAGCCACGTCTCAATTCACTGCGGCGCACACCGCGCGCGTGTTCTCATGCACGCGCGGAGGAATTTAAACTGACAATCCTCAGCGACGGGCTGACGTCTGAGTGGCACAAGCGGCTACCGCAGGACGCCGCGAACAATAAGCCTGTCACACTCGTACAGTGAAGGACTCGTCTGCACCGCACGAGCCAAAGGACATTTCGAATCGAAACTAGTCAAGCCAAAGTGGATAAAAGGTCGGGTGCAATGGGGGTACACAGAAAAGGGTGAGGGAAAGAAACCCCATTGAAGGACATGCAGTATCCATAAAACCTGGGTTATCCGAATACCTAATTATAACTTTCATTTATTAGCATTTCAAAAAATGTGTTGGTCCGCAAAGAGACAAGGGGAGTGGGTCTCTTTAATCTGAAACTCCTTTTTTTTATATATATATAAAGTAGCCAGTCTACATGACCTGAGGTCAACCTACAGAATGCATACTGTAATGATTCTACCACAGTGCTGTGCTAATTACATGGCGCACATACAATCGTCATAATCCTCTCAACAAAGCATTACAGCCACCTCCAGTCTACAGTGAGTGAGTGACTGCAAATACTGCTGTACAATTAGACAATGAGAGCCCCTACCAGACCAAAATTAACAGCACACTCAGGCCAATGTTGGAGGGGATCCCGCAGATAACTAGTTGTTGGTAGGTGGACAGCTAAATTCAGTTTGGTCGCGTCTACATAACATTAGTTGTTTGTTTCTTTTCCATTTAGATAAACATTGTCACATTCACATTGTAAAAAATAAAATACCATTAACACCATAAAGACCTGACGCTGAATAACGTAAATGACTTTGGTTAGTTATACACCAAACGCCTGCTTAACAACAATGCTAACTGTATTTGGATTAATAAAATGTTATGAACACGGGACGCAAAAAATAAGACTTATCCGAGTTCTCTTTTTATGAAATACAAATTTCAAATCAATTCACACCAGCACCAAATCTATGATAATATTGCAATTGTGTTATTATTATGACTGTACTATTTTGGTCAAAACAAGAAATTATAAAATATAAATAAATGACATTAACTGCAATATATTACTGAGGAAAGTAATAAGTCCAAATTTGGGAATTGACTTTTTATATTTGATCAATTGACAAGTGAATATGTAAGGGGTCTATAACATTTAAGCTACTTTCTGATTACTTCTTAAAAATAAATTTCAACAAGGCTGAGAGTGTCTGAAGTTTTAATGTTTTATCATATTTTAAAATAATTCTGTTTGTTGTAAAATGTGTTTTTAGGAAAATTGTGAAAACAATTAAAAGGCTCCTTGTTTCTTGAAACCTAATGGATCAAAAATGAATATAAATATAACATTCATTTTACATTTATTGTGGTGTAGTGCTTAAAAACGAAAAATATATCACAATGAAAAATAAAAAATCCTTTACAATTACGAAATCTGACGTGTTACAGAAATACCCTCTTTAATACTGTGTGTGTGTGTGTGTGTGTGTGTGATTTTACATAAAGGTGTACTGATAGAGAAGTGACTTGTATAATTCACTATAGACAAAAAAAGGAAAGCATGGTATGTAAGTGTAAGATGTTTCTGTGTTAAGAGAATGCCCTTTTGAATTTACAGATATTAAAATGCTCATCTAAATGGGTAAAGAAGTTTTGTCAACAAATGCAGTGAAGCAATCCACACTAACAGAACTCAGCTCCCTAACCCTAAAATTGTTTTGAAGGATTTTCACAGCTTGTATTGCCTTAAAATCTAATATTTGTTACTATTTATTCTCCTTAATTATGGTGAAATTGAATAAGAGTGAGTTAATGAAATGACAAGCAGAAATACACACTCCGGCAAATATGATAATACAGAGTGTAATCAACTAATTTATAGATGTTTGTTAGCAGTGAAAACAATACCATTTTCTAATAACACTGAGGAATTAATCCTCTGATTTGTTTTCCACAATCATCACTCATGCTTTACCACTAACATATATTGAAGATATTAAAGACTGATATAAAAAAATAAAAAATCTTTACACATGCCCTATGTTTAAGTCTTCTGTGTTTTTTTTTTACATATATATTATTTGCATTTACTTAATTGGATTAAATGCATACAAACAGTTCTTAATAGAATTGATAGATTTTACCAGCAACTGACGCATTTTGAATAAAATGTAAGGCGAAATGAACTTGCAAATTGATTGTATGGGGAAAGCCCAGATTGTCCCAGTAGCCAGGAGATGTTGAGACAGCAGCTTGTCTCGCGCGCCGCTGGCTGAGACAGAGCTGCCAGCTCCCTGACGCTACAGGCTCCTTTTATTTGTCTTTCACTGGCTGCACATATCACAGTGTGTAATTTATCCTCCCCAATTCCATGGATTCCCGGATAATCTCATCTCCTTAAAATATTATTGTCGCTCTTCCCTGGGCAGCCGGAGCTGGGAACAAAGCCATCAACAAACAAGCTCCTAACCCAACTAGACAGGTTACCCAAAATTCTTTTGGAGAAAATTACACACTTTGCAGAGGGGGAAGCTAAGTCAATCAGCCATGCTCTGAAGGAGATTTGCAATGACCGATGTGTTCACAAAATAAATCTACATACACAGACACTCAGGCACAGTGGCACCTGCCCTGTTGCTCTATACCGTTAAGTTGTACATGATTTAAAAGACCTCAAAACAAGAATTAAAATCAACTCTATGTCTAAGAGTATGAGTAGGTGCGAGAGGGCACTGGAAGGAAGACAGAAAAAAAGAAAGTAAAATGCTAAATGAGGAAAAGTTCAGTGCCTAAACTAGAAGGGTTTGAAGAACGTTCAAATAAGAACGGGCACGGTTAAAGGAGGAAAAAGAATTGGAACAACAGAAAATAAGAAACAAGAAAGACTGGGGAGCCACAAAAACTACATTTCAAAAGTGAGGTTAGAAGGAGTGGTGGGAGAAGGGAGGAAAGAAACGAGGTGCACCTACTGGTTATGATAGCTGAGAGGGTCTGGAAGACAAAGTTCTGAAATGTCCATCAGTCCAGTTTTAGCATTCCAGGAATGAGAAGGAAGAGGAAAGAGGAAACAATTGAGACCCGCTTCTTCCCCAAATGACGGCAGAGCACCCTCAGAGACAGCGCTGCCGAAAGAGACCCCTCCGACACTGCACCCCCCGGCCGGCACAGGTATGCTGGACTCTGATGGATTGAGTGGGCGTGAGCATGTGTGTTGTGTTTTGTTTATGTCTATGTGTGTGGGTGAGTGAGAGAGAGAGGAAAAAAAAAGTGTGGGTCTGAGTATATGTAAGTGAATGCGCGCGTGTGTGTGTGTGTATGACAGAGGGAGAGTGAGAGAGGGTGAAGAGGGGGAGGGACGGACAGACAGAGAGGTAAAGGGGGGTGAGAGAGAGAGCGAGCGAGCGAGCGAGCGAAGTGCAGGCAGCAGTGGGATGAGCGCTAAGATGGAGAGAGCATGAGAGCGCGAGCGAGAAGAATGACTCTTTCCGTGGTCGGGATAGGGCTCTTTAAGACTCAAGGGCTTGATGAATATGGAACAGCTGCTGTTGGCTGGCTCCGAGGGGCAGGACTTAAAGCGACAGAGGGGCCGGCAGAGCGCGGGGAGGAGGCAACCAAATGCTCACCCTTTGCAAAAACACACGCGCACACACACACACACACACACACACACACACACATGACCCTCCTCACTCACACTCTCTCACACACACACACACACACACACACATAGACAAAACAACCTATCGCATGAACAACAGAGACGCGACCAGGAGAGCGGCCAACACATACTTCCAGTCCACATTAAATAAAGAGAAAAGCGGAGAAATTCTGAATGCTAAATACAATAAATAAATAAATAAATAGAAAACCCTCCAATACGAACGTACAAAAATGCAGCCAATAAGCAGGAGATTGTCGGCGCCAGAGCCCGTCTGCACAGCATTTATGAATGAGAGAAGGTAAAATTATCTCTTTCTTTATCTACAAGTAGAGATTGGGCTAATTATGGTTTGTTTTTTAAGTCAATTATTTTCATTCATTTACTTTTTTTTTTTTTCTATAAAAGTTTCAATCCACACCCTCTCCTATTTTTTTTTTTTTGTACGCTCATATTAACATACTGCACGCTGGCTTACGCTGCTGGAAACCCAAAGTAATATCACTTCACACGTCAAACAGCGGAGAACGTCCCCAAGCATCTCAAAAGCTGACTATGAAGATTGTTTTGAAAGAAAGGGGGAAAAGAACGAGTTCAATCCACTATACGCATTTTGACATATCAAAATGATGGCTGAACAGTTCTAATAAAATACACCATAAAGTCAAACCTGACACCAGGCTGAGCCACGCTACAGGAGCCCCTGCGAGCGGTCGAGTGCATCTGTGGCACTCAAAAACCAATAGCTTTCAAACCACTAAGGACAGCGGATGTATTTATTGAGCCGTGTCCCCAGCTCCATTTGCGGGTGTTACATGTGAAGGGACCATTGTGAACCTCTCGCCACCTGTGAGAGATGATCTCCGGCCATAACTCACATTCTGGAAGCCCATCGGCTTCCAAAGCAGCGGAAAATCCAGCCCTGTCTTCTCTAACCCCAGCTTTGGAAGTGCCTGTGTTTCGCCGTTGATCAAGCTCAGTAAGAATGCCGAGAATGCAGATAGCGTTTCACAGTCGGCGAGGGTCTCCCGTGTTACCGTATCCCCACAGTATAAGAGCGGAGCTTACCATGGCATCTTATTGGAGAAATGAGCGGTCCCACCGTGGCAGACAACTTGGCCCGAGAGAGAGAGAGAGAGAGGGAGAGGGAGAGAGAGAGAGAGGCGGAGAGAAACAGCAGCTTGTCCACTTCTGAAAAACTCAGGAGGTGTCTGACAAGCGTCTTCAGCTACTTAGGTAAAAATAGGAGTGAGTCGGTTGGAGGGGGGGTTGGGGGTAATCAACCAGCATAGTCATGCAAAAAAAAAAAATGAAAAAGTGCGTTAGGCTGCTCTGCTGAACAGGAACTGTATAACCCCCCCGGAGAGGAATCCAGTTCCATTCATCGGCTCACGTTTCTATAATCAATGCAAAAACATCACGCAATCCCGATTGATCATCACAGGCCTATTGATGTGCAGCAGTAGTGCCTCCACCGTGGCACAGATCACACAGCATCTGGTCCCTTTTTCTGTGACAAAAACAAATGCCTAAATAAATGAAAATCTGACTCAAACACCTGTCAGCTTAATTCCTTCAAGAGTGAAAATAAACAAACCAAACAAGGGTCTCACAACTGAAAAGCGACGCCGCACAAGCCATGGAACAAAAAATAACACATGGTTGCGAACTTCACATACAGTGTATGCTGTATATTGTATGCCATTACAGACAAAATAGCTATATCTTTAAAAAAAATTAAATAATAATTCTAGAGATTTAATATAAATGGTATAACCCCAAACTACCTCGTCTGGGATGTGAGAATGTATTAAAGGATATCCTGATTAAATCGAAAACAGCCAAAATAATTCAATATTTTGTATGAAAAGTGTCAACGCAAATCCAAATTGCGACACTGTTCTAATCGAACAATGTTTCAGATATTTTGTGGCAAGCGGCAAGACAATCACAAAAGGAGATCGTTTCTCATGACACGCTGCAGTATCTGGCCAGTGTGCTGCCTTCCCTGTTGATAACCGCTTCCGTTTGATAAATTACATTTCTGCATATTTTCCTCCGGCCTCCCCAGGCATTCGACTGGCACCATGTAGACTTTTGTCACACAGTGTGAGCTATGAAAGCCCCGCCGCTGCTGCTGCTATCGCTGGCTCTTATCAGCACGCTTATGAAAAAAATAAAAATAAAAAATCACGGCGCGTGACAGTTGATTTGACAGGAAGTGATCTGATACAAATAAAGAATAGAGTTGTGCCGGGCAAACACTCGATCACACGTGGCATGACAAAGTTAGCGCAATATGACAACCGGGATAAAGGTCTGTTCTGATCTATGTACTGTGACATGTTGCTGATTACTTTAGTTTTAATTATTTCTATTTCTCTCTTTCTCCTGCATTGCATGTATCTGCATATATTCCCTCACACATGTACGTGTGTGTCTGTTCGTTAAAAGGTGCTGCATTTGTATGCTGTGTAATTCCACACACTACACACAACACACTAACCCTACAGTAAATCTAAAAAGAAAACAGTAACTTCAGGTGAAGTGAAGTGGCTTTGGGACGTTATCACCTGGAGAGATTTGAATATCATTTGTATTCAAGGCTGCCCAGGGTACATCTGTTTGTGTCATAAAATAAGAATGACTTCACTGAGCATACAGCAGGTTTAAATAACTAAAGAAACAGAACACCAGCCACTGTATTACAATTTACACAGGGCTTCATTTAACTAATCCTGAGGCAGCTGGGCAACATGAAGCCTGATGTTGTTGTTTTCGGAAGTTGATTTTAAGAGTTTGAAGTTTTGATCAGGTCCTAACGTCACAGGCCTGCGAGAGAGAGCTTGCAAGCTCGTAACACAAAATCCTTGAATCTACACTTTTATATGGATAAAGTATGCGCATGGTTAGTGGTCTGCATTGAACACTTTTACCTGAAATGTCTCTGGCAATAAAACGCACAACATGGGCCTTAAAGTCCTACGGCTATATATAACCTTTTCATGCAAACAGTAATGGTCGAATCGATAACATAATTCAGTCACCACTCCCACCGGGATGTGTACAGTGCTGCAGATCCATGCACTGCACGTGCCTGCCTCCCTCCCTCCATCCGCAGTGCACATGGATGCCTTTTTTAAAACTGCAGCTACAGGTGCGTAAAAGACGCATTTCAAACGTCGCAGACAAAAAAAATAAAAATTAATTAAAAAGAAGAAAAGGAAACAGAGCAGGGAGACGCAAAAAGTAAGTGTAGCGGGAGGATGTGATGAATGTGTGGTGTACCTTACTCGGACAGGTTCATGTCACATCCCCGGCTGAGCACAGTGCACGGTGGAAGTGGAGTCTCCAGGTTGTAGAGGTGGTGGTGGTGGTGGTGGTGTGTCTCTACGCGTCTGAGCGCGCCGCTACACTGACACACACCCATGCACACACGAAAACACACGCCGAAGTAGCACCGCCAACTCCTCCTCCGGCGCGCACCCTGCGCAAGAGCCCCGACACCTCCGACCTCCGGAGAGCTGGGTCAGACGAAATTCAAAGAGAAAGAAATGATCAAAAAAAAACTGCCAAGAGATGACTTTTTTTTAATTCATTTACATATTATAGAACGAACAAAAAAAAGAAAAAAAGTATTATTTCAACTCCCGCTTCCTGTCTCCTGAAAATGTCACAGATTTGTGTTCCCCCCCCCCCCCATGCATCGCTTTATTTTTCCACTCTTATTCTTTTTTTTTTTTTTTTTTTTTTTAGATTGACTGCCAAGCGAAGGCCGAATCGAACGGGGAACTGTGTCAGCGTCGTTATTGGCAGCGCGCGTTGGAGTGCGTTGATTTCTGTCATTCGGTGTGTGTGTGGGGGGCGCGCGCGCGTTTTGCCTCTCAGATCCGAGGTGCGCCGCGGCTTTACGTGCGAGCGAACGCCGGGTGAGCGCAGACGCACCGCGGACGGTTTCCACTGCTGATGCATAAATAACAACTGTATCACATAACCCAGGAGTTACCGAACTTCACTCCATGCCGTTTGATTTGCCCTGCAGGAGGTGTGCAAATGCGCCTTTGAACGCAGATTCGTGCGTCCTTTTCTGTTTGGCCACTTTAACCACTAAGTACGCCGCGATCAATGCACTGGCTGTGTGTAATAGGGGAATCTTGAACTTATTGCAATTACCAACCGTGACCACCGATGATAGTCTGGCCCCATTCACTGTAAGTATTATGGCAAACGACAAATGAATAATCCCAGAATATTCTCACAGCAGTACACCCCACGCTCCAACTTCTGCAGCCTAGGTTATTTCATAAATTCGGACAGGCGAGATTCAGAGGTGTTTTATTCTCTCCTGTCCTGTCTCTTCAGAGTTTTTTTGTTATTTTTTTTCCCCTCCACACGTTGCTGGAAGTTTCCAGCCTCGAGAGACTGCCTCGGCTGTGGAGCAACCGCACCAGACTCCGTCCTCTCCACTAGAGGGAGGGCTACCTCCCCGCAAGGCCACCGAGGAGCTGCAGCAGAGGTGCCTTCGAGTATTTATTTATTTATTTTCCCCAGGGCCATGGTGTAATTCATAAACTGAATGAATCACAGTCAGGACAGTGCCCACAGCCGGGGCGGCACAATGGAGACTCGACTGCATTTGCTTGTGAGCACGGACAAAAAAAAAAAGCTACCCATTACAAACGTGTAATTATTGTCCTTAATAGATTAATTCATGCCGAAAGATAGAAATGGGTTCCAGGCTATTGATGTCATCATTTCACCGCGGAAATTAAGTGACGTTAAAAGAATGATATTGTCGCCGTGAAAGTATCATTGATTCTTTTCGAATGCAATTAAGTGCATTCGAAAATGGGGACCTGCACAGTTGAGCCGCACAAGGAGCACTGAGGATCACTTCATTTGTGAGAGATATAAAGACCAAATTATCCCATCAAAGAGAAAATCTATAAATGTAATGGCACGGCGCTCCTGCACTAAGGAACGACAACAGCGGCCCTGTTCAGTTCCCTGTGTGAGGCGCGTTAACTACCAGTGAGCGGCTCTCGGCACCCCACAGGAAGACGATCAAGACCGTGAAGTGAAGGGGAATATCACCCGGGTTTAAAGAATTCACCTGTGAATTTTTAATGGCTAACATAAACAATCCTCTCGTAAAAGTAGGAGCCGCGAGATGGAAGGCTCTAATATGTAATGTCAGTGAGATATTGCCTGGAACTATGATTGCTAATAAGCAGGAGAGTGGTTTTATGGAGCTGCGCAACTTCCTTTTCAAATTCTGCACCCCGGGCTTCTTGCTTGGTTCAAATTAAAATTAGGCGAAACAGTGAGTTTACTCATGTTATTGCTATTTGATCGGCTTTAAATCTGTTCTTTTTTCATTACTTATTCTATGAAGAAAAGCGCAACATTTTCCCAAGTTGTCACTTGTCAAATGTAATGATTTGCTGTATATCTGTAACTAATCAGCTAACCAAGAAAATAGCAGAAAAGATAAATTGTTGGTGAGAATCCTAATTGGATGCAGTTCAAGTTCAACCAGTTCTGGGCCGATGCTGACATTCTCTGGTCTCTCACAAAAACAGAATCATATTCTGCAATATTAAAATCAACTGATGGACCCTATCAAATGTAATTTCATGAGGTTATCGTGTGGTTTTCTGAATGTCACCATCACATAAAGAAGTATAATGGCAGACATTACCGTGGCACACGAGACCAAAATTCTACTCTGATGGCCAAACGACCGGTGCACGGAACTGGATGAAGTAAATCACACATAAAGCACTTGAATTTCAAAATAATAAAATCTCACACTCTCTCATTCGCTGATTGTGTGCATTTATAACATACTTGCATCCAGGGGTAAACGGGCACTCTTGTTTTTCAATTTTGTAATACCAGTTCAACATGTGTTGTTTTCTGGACTTTCCACAGTTTGCGCGCCCAGTTTTGATGGATTCCCCACAAAAGCATGTTTGTGAGGCGGTCGCTGGTCCACACAGCACCCTAACCCAATTACAGCGTTGGTAATCCAGTGAAAAGAAATTAAGTGGAGAGGCAGCCAGTTGGAGGGACAAACATAAAACACACAACTGCGGATATGATGTCCAGGCATCAGAGGAATCAGGCATCAATCTCCGGCCCCGGTCAAAAATGCTGCATAATTCAAACCCAGACCTTTTTTCTTTGCGCGATTCAAACCAAATCAGGGGGTCTGAAGCCCCTCTCCCTCCACCTGCTGTCATCCACCCTCCGTCCCACCCTGGCCTAAATTTCATTTAGGAGACATCTTTCTCCCTTTCCCCCTCTCTCCCGCGCACTCTACATTGCCGTCTCTCCTCTCTCTTTGAATTCAGTGCACCGCCGCCCTTAGATTTACTTGCTTAACAAGTATGGACAGGGGGCCTAAGTACTTTTTGAAATCTTCGAATGGACTTTGGAGTGCTTGTGCTATGCTGGGTGACAACAGTCTCTCTGTCTCTCTCTCTCTGCATCTATCTGTGTGTGGGTAACTGTGTGCTTGTTTGGTTGTCTGACTGTTTATGTCTTTGTGTGTGTGTGTGTGTGTGTGCGTCTTGCACACACACACACATCTATGGCTTCCGCATGCTCACACAGACTCCCTGGCTGGGAGATGGCAGCGCTGGGTGGAGCGGCAGTCTGGAAATGAGATAAGGATGTCTGATTCATAGGATCTGACAGGAAATCTATACTCTGCAATGTTTATAATCCAGCCATTACTACACAGCCAAATGAAAGAACAATAATCCAATCATTTACTCCATATTTACCTGAGGCTGATTCTCGACTTTAAAGCCAAAGTGCATTGCGCAGCGGCGGGAGGCTGTAAAAGGGTTGAGGCGGGCGAGGGCGAGCGCGTGCGCGTGCGGGGGAGGTTAGGGTTAGAGAGAGAGAGAGAGGAGCACGTTGAGCGTGGCGTGGATGGACTTGCCTCGGGGGAAATGTGTCAACAAGAGATGGGATGTTTCACCTGTGTGCGCTCTGCAGGGTCAAGGGTCGCTCATTACTCATCATTAAGACCCTGCTAATTTATGAGTAACTAACAAGAAAGGGAGTGAGTCGAGTTTATTGAGGTTATAGGTGACACAGATGAGCTCGAAAAATGTCCCTGAATCAGCGCGGAGACCAAAATCCCTGGCTCGGATGTACGAACAAAAAGCTCCTTCCATTACAGAGCGCCTACGGTGCTCACAGGTAACGTCGCTCCATACGCATAGAGGAACTCTCTGGCGAGGGTTTACTTATCATAGAGTCTTTCATGGACAGTATGAGCTGCTCTTCATTGTGTACGGTGGGGGGGGGGTTATCTTATTTGGAAAAGTGAAGGGGGCCTGCCCTTATCTGTCAATAAACAGTAATTAGATTTTGTGGCCGATAGCGTCGATTGGTTTCTAATCTAGCTGTCGCCCTAGACGTGTGTAATTAAAATCCTGATTGATAAAGGGGCAGAAGCCCGCCCACGCCACCACTTTACCAGACCCTACCCCCGACCCCTTCAAAACACAAACAAGAGAGAGAGATATGAAAGAGGGCCCGGGGAGAAAACTGCACTTCTTATTGATCAGCTCTATCTGCCTTCCCATCAGTGCCCTTTCCCCCCCCCCCACAATGGGGAGACCAGTACAAAGGTTTCCCCACGCTAAACTTCATAGCTAATCTTCATTCTGCAGATTTTATCCTCCCCGGAAAAACAAAACCGAAGCAACGTTCTACCGAGAATAATAGAAACTGGAAAGTAGGTTAAAGATCGACGTACTCATATGCATATGTAAATGTGTGAAATTCCCTTTTTCTGAAATAAGAAATGAAAACACGCTTACCACTACTGGGGGAAGTGCTTACTGTGGTTGGAATGCAATCAAGGAAAAATAGCCCTTAGGCCATACAGACAATGAAAGGGTAACGAATGCATTTTATCTTTTTAACTAATGGGCCTGGGAACACAAACAATAAGGTCTAAGCGCGCGCACGCACACACACACTCACAGGCGAATGTCAAATGTACATCCCCAAAACATTAGACAAATAAGGTGGTACCTTCAATTCAGAGGACTCCCACAGGTGCGGCACGGAGATTGGCCAGGCTGAGAGATGTTCAAAAGCACTGCCTCCAGACTTCGCCGTCATCAGGGTCCATGCCAGCGAGGATCTGGTGATTGTGAGAGGTGAGCGGGGACAGGAAAAAAAAAAACACATCAGCCAAAAAGGCAGCCAGCTAAGTGTGTTCACACATATCAGAGGAAGACTGTGGGTCAATAGACTCAAACTTTGCCTAGTTGTTTTGTGGGGTTCTATAAGATGTGTAAACCTGGAGAGTTTGCAGAATGCAGGCCAGTGACCTTTACTGTCTCACATTGGTCACCTGCTTTCACCTGTCAGGGCTGACCCAGCAGTGAAAGATGGCTACGTGCACTGCCCCCCCCCCCCCCCCCCCCCTCTTTTTTTTCTGCCCCCCCCCCCCCCCTCTGTCTTTGTGACACACACACACGTGCACACACCCTACAGTATACCCACTGCGGAGTGGATAAACCACTTCTCACTCAACAGCACACCAATGTTCCTTCCACATCAGGAACATAATAAATCACAAATTAGATGTGTGTGTGTGTGTGGGTGTGTGTGTATTTTCAAGGGGTGGGCATTTTGAAAAGCACTGGTCCAGTGCTTAATTTGATTCTTAATGGAAGGCAAAATTTCCAGAGGAAAACTTTCATTGGGCACAAAATGACTTTCCTTAGTTTTCAGGAAGAGATTGAGATTGATAAATGGTGGCAGAGCAATGCCAGCCCATGCATGGTCTACCTCATTTAACTGATTTCTGTAATTTCCTCACTAAACAGTGAATAATAAATGGTTACCTAAACAAATGAAATATAGAGCGTGTGATACATTTTGCTGACAAGGCTTTTTAAGTTCTTAACCAAAAGGCAAACCACATTACTTGTCCTATAACCATTAAACACCCTTTATAGAACAATCATTAATGCTTTAAAGAGTTCTGGAAGTAAATTTGCCTTATTAAATTAATTAAAATTGAAATAGAGCTCTAACAGAGATGTTATGTTCCAGGAAAAACTAGAAAAATTTAAACTTTAAGACAGATCAGCACTGCATCATTGTGGGCTTTTTGGTAAAGTAATACGACAGGAGCCTCGTTTCTGTTAAAAAATACACGAAAGACAGATTCAGCCAAATGTTCACCTTCCAACCTGCAAAATAACTAAATGTGAATCAGTGAAAGGATCTGAATGCACTCTGAATGCACTCTACATACACAACCATACGTTAATATGGAAATGATCTTTGAGACGTTCTCCTGCTATCAATAATAATATCTGAGGAGTTTGAATTATATTTTTACCCGTAACAAACTAAGAAAGAAAGGCTCCTGGATACGGAGAACCTTGTCATCTGGCGTGAATAAAAGTGTGATTGGGAATCGGATTCTCCTTAAGATTCTTCTTAAGTGTCTCATCTCCTGATAATAAGGCCAGCTACACCCCTGTGGTGCCACAACAGTGGAGTGACCTTGTTAGCAGGGGGCCATGTGTCACAGAGGGGGTGGCGGGCCCCCAGAGGGAGAGGATGGGGTGAACAGATCATCTCCCTGCATGCCTGGCACCCGTGCCCGTGCTACACTTCCTTGCTCCCACCACCGGCCCCGGCACCGGAGAGGAGGCGCGGCTCCGGGCTCTGGAGAACTTGACTCCAATTAAGCCGTGGAAGCCTGGCTCACGCACCGCTGCCTCGGCCCAGTTGTCCTACACAGGAAGACACACAGTCAACCCAGGGAAATGAACTCTGTCAACATAGTCAAGATAGTCCCTGACAGACTTAGATTATGCTTAACAAACAATTTGTGGCAGATAAGGCCTCACTGTGATCCATCAAGAAACCTCAAAAGGACTACACAGTTCTGATCAGTGCAGTTTCGTTCAAATGTTTTTATTTATTTTATGTTTAATAAAAAATAAAAATCTTAGTCAAACCACAAGGAAAGAGCAACAGCGATGATGGCCCGTTTCCTGTTTTGAGAGCCCTGGTGAAAAGAAAGAAAGCGTTAAGCACACAGTAATGGATGAGAGCGATTGAGAGGCCTCGTTTTCCCCCGTGATTAAAAATGTATGTTGCCACACGCAGCCTTTGGTGTGGAACTCTCCTGGAAAAGGAGCTGGTTAATATTCAGGCCCATGTCTGGCTAATGTCTTAAAGTGATAAATAGGAGGGGGGTTGCTGCTGTTTGATTGTTCTTCACAGGCAGTCTGGGAGCAGCAGCACAGGGGGATTTAAGGTGGAGGAATCCTCTCAAAGCTCCTCATTCATTCACTCTCAGACGCCCCATCATTAATTGGGCCTGTCGACATGACTCCTCTGTACCCAGGGCCACTGGCAGCTACCGTGGTGGATGAGCTTTTTAAGACGGTTCAAAAAGAGTCCTTGCCTCATGAAAGGCATTCAAATTACATGAAATTGCATTCATGTCAATGCTTGCAGGCATATTCATACAGTACACTGGCATAATGTCTTGTTTCATGCTCTGCATATCTGTGTGACGATAAAATCGACCTCTCGGGAGCAAGTAACACTATAAAGAGTGTGCCTGACAAACTATTAATACGTGTTGTTTCCTTTTTTCAAATGGCTGTATACATACGCATGCAGCGCATACAATTCACTTGACTATCATGCAAATGTGGTCTTCTCTCATTGAAATTGCTGGCAAAATATCCCCAGGATGATAATAGCGCCATAACACCTTTGTTTTTGTTTTATTGCTAAACAGAACGGAAACACACAAAAATACATACGGAGTCAATAATGTCAGTAAATAAAGACTAAACATACAAGGAGGTGCTCGGAATCCAGATTGGCTGAAGCGTTCGGATGTACCAAACGTGTGTGTTAATTTCGGACAGAGCATGAATCTTTTACAGAAGACTAAAGAAGGGAGTTAAACTAAATGTAGGGTTAGGCAGCCATACCAGTTATCCCTTTGGCAGAGTTTCCTCTTGGACGGTTATCTCACTGCTTCTGTGTGAAGGAGTAATCCAGGACAAGGTGAGTCCAGCCTTCCAAACTTTGCGATTTCTACTGATGTGGAGCAGCAAGGTGATAGAAGAAGGTGGCCAGATTTGGTTCATGGAGTCAACCATGTGACTTTTTTTATATTTATAACCATTAGGGGCCGAATATATGTCATGAAGAACAGTTTTTTTTTTTTTCTTTTTTCAGAGGAGGCCATTGGCCTACTTCATTTCCATCTTTGACCAACAGTTTTTTTTTCTCCATGCTTGTACTGGTGGTAACCACTATGCTTCAGGACTAGTTAAACAATGTTTAGAATTTTAAGGGCAGATTTTGGCTTCTGGGTGGATGCATGTTTTTTTTAGTGCAAAACCTTAAATGCAGCAGATCATCTACTGAAGAAGGGCACTGATCCCCTGCACACCGACGCACGGGACCTGACCATGATCAGTGCGGCCACCAGATGTTTTGCAGCTTCGTGCATCACTGCGCTTGGATCGAATGCCGCCCTGGTTGTTCCCAAAGAGGCCCTAACAAAAACACCAACCATGTCCTGCCACCGCTACGTGTCCACTCGATCCAGCTCTTGCCTCGACACCCGCACGCCCACAATTTGAAACTATTTGCAGTCTCACTCTTTCCATATTTCACTATCTTTTGCAATCATACATCACGCACCCCCCTCCCCCTCCCCTCCCCTCGCTGTGGTGGAAGAGCTTTCTGTTGGCGGTGGGAAGGCTACCCGCAGCGGGAGAGATCCTAATTAACGGCCTATTCATTTGTGTGGAGCGGAGGGCTCCTGCTTTCTGAGCACTTGTTTTATGGTGGCGCTAGGGAGCCCTGTCCGGGGATTTGGAGGGGGATAATTGCCTTTGCCGCAGGCTGCAGTAATCTGGTCGGCTAATTCATTATTTTAATAAGTTAGCTTCTCCTCGGGGGTGTGCTAGCTGCGCTGCGCCTCAAACCTTGGTGGTGCACCTCGTTATTGTGGCGCTCTTTTACACCGCCGCCCGCACGGGGTTAATAACTGTTATTAGCCTCTCTCCTCAGCCTGCAATTTCTCGTTTAACTGGGGCGATTCAAACGAAACCTTTGCGAGCATCTAATAATCAACCTCCCTGGAACCAGGGGTAATCCCTGTGAAGGGGTCCATATAGTAGAGAAGGGTAATGGATGCAATCGCCTGAGTGCCTGTGCCTCGGCTCCTTTCATTAAGGCTCCTGATGTTGTTTTTGTTGTCGATGCGGCTGTTGTTTTTTCAGCCGGCGCGTCTAAAATCATTTGAGAGGGAGAAATATTTGCCTTGAGCAAGGGAAATGGATCAGAATTATACATACAAATAAGATGATCATTAGGTTTGCGTAACTAATGGCTTCATTTAGACCGTAATCTTCCATCTCCCTAATAGGCTGTATGCAGAGGGGATGCGCGCACGTGTCTATGGAGATGCAAGCAGGGTTTAATGACTGCGGTGCAGTCAGACATTTTGCACATGGGCTGATTAAAAACCATGTCGCTTCGACGGCGGGGGAATAAAAAACAGGGCTCGGTGAATAGAGGTATTTGAAAAATCCAATATTGGAGATGGTGACGGCTGGAGGTACGGAAGGCACCTGCTGTTAAAATCCGATTATGAGCATAGCACAGAGTGGTTGAAGGGGTTTTAAATGGCGCCTATTGCGTGCATTATTTCACTTTGTGACGAAAGGGGTACGCCCTAATTCGCTTTTGAGAGAAAATACAACGCAGACAAGGGAATCCTTTTATGTGGCCGTAGATAAGCCTGCTTTGCATCCGCCACTGTCAAAGTCTATCACCGCGGCCGAAGAAGACGAAGCATTCGGACGGAGAGGTTCAAAAGCGCTTCGGCTGGTGGAGCCCCATTTGCATTGCAAACCCGCATGCCATTGCGTTGCGGCAATTTGATGCATCTTCATTTCAACATGTCTGGCAGAGTGAAATAAGCAAAGCATGTATGTTTTCCCCAGCTAACTGTATTGTAATAACAATCTGTCGCCAGCGCTTTGTGTCCTCTGTGCGCTGCGGGAAAGCGAGGGCCTCAGTCCACATGCTCTGTTTGACTTATGTTCCATCCTGTAGGCTGGCTTGTTTAGCTGTCATCATGCTGTGACCTGCCAGCCACTGTGAAATGAGCTCCTGGATATTAAAGAGCCTATCTCTTCATCTATACCTCACCGCAGCGGAGTGACACATCACATGGCCCTGGGCCCCGCGGAGGAGAGGAGAGGTGAGGCGGGGGGGGGGGGGGGGGGGGGCAAACCTCGGGGGGGGGGGGGGGGGGGGGGGGGGGGGGGGGGGGGCAATAACTTTGGGGACGGCAAATGTTGAAATGAGCGAGGCGAGGCCACATACAACGTGGTCAGTCATCTGACCGAAAGCACAGCATTCCCACTAACGAGCTCTCTCTCTCTGATCGACCAGACAACAAGCTATTAAAGCACCTGGAGTATTGCACAATGTTTATCCAAGAGTGTGGCAGTATGCAAATGGCTCAGCGTGATCATTTGGCAGTTTTTATCTGCATCTTAAAAGTTAAACCTCGGCCCCCTCTGCACACAGGAGTGGCGGTTGTGCTCCATAAAGTACGCACATGATAGTAAATGACCTGGTTCACTATTAACTATTATCCACTTAATGTCCTTCCTGGCTGGCTTCACGTGGAGCTCCGGCCTCTGGGGCTGCCCGGGGCTCGTTCAGGGCCATGGCTTTTCAAAGCCCACCCTGCCATCTGCTAGGCCAGCACAGCACCCCCCCTCCCGCCCCCCCACCGCCCCACTACTCCGCTCGGGCTGACGTGGCCACAGCTGGGACAGCAGAGGCCCCCGCGACCGTCCCGCGCCCAGGTGTTACCGCGGCTTCATGCATATGGATGCAAAGATTGCTATGGATCTCTGATAGCATATGTAGCTGACGCACAACTTATAAACGCACTGCTCCAAATGCCGTTTGTGCACCGGGAGGAGTTTGTGTTCTATTGATTTTTGTATCTTCCTTTTATAGATATATTTTATTTAACGCTCTCAGGCGTGAGGCAGTATTGATCAGTGATATCAGCTGATTTCTTTTTTAAGGAACTGCCGGAGTGGCATGGCTCAGCCCAGCAGCCCCGGTCGCCTCGGAGCCGCTCAGCTTAGCATAACTGGCTTTTAATGAGTGGTCCCCCCTCTCATCACACAATCCCGAGTCCACCCCCTCCCCGCATTCATCAATTCTCATTAGGGAAAATCATCATGTGGAATACCAACTTTTGGCCAATATTCATCACTGTCAGCCCTCATCCAGAGCAGCACAGTGACAGACGCAGGACCTGGGAGTGCCTAAGTAGCACTGACTTAGGTCTTTCATTCCCTAATCTCACCCTCTGCGCTTGTGGAGCCCAAGCAACTCTCTGCAGTGCACACTCCCTGACAGCAATTACTTTATGCAAAAAGAGTGGAGGAGTTCAGTGAGTGGCGTGAGTGAGAATCCGCCTCCCCTGAACTTCGGCAGCGGCATTCCGAAAAGGAAAGGTACACTCTCCCTGGGCAGTAAAACAGATCTGGCTGTGATGTTGCACATCCCGTTATCATACACATAAAGTAAACAAAAATTGCAAATATACTGCAAAGTCACATTATTTACTTTTACCAATGCAATAATTAACATAATGTTTTTCACTTGCATTCAATGATCCTTGTTTTGTGTGTGTCCCCCTGGAGACGCAATCTGCTACACCAATGCCTTCAATAACATTTCTGTTTCCAAAACAAAATACTACCTCTGCATTACGACAACCACCTCTTTATCAGACCAGTTTCCAAACGACTTCAGCAAAGCAGGAAACTTGACCGAGACTCCTAAGACCAGTGAGCAGAAAATAAGTCAACCGCCCAGTGCAAGGAAGTCTGGCAGCATCAGAGATCTTGAGTTTACTTTCTCATCAGAGATCCCGGATTGATTTGAGACTTGACTTGAGAGGTCAAACCATTACCAGAGACCTTTTCCTGAAGGAGGGTTTACTTGCGAGTAAAACACAAAGTGAACAGGACCGACAAGAAATTGTTGTTTTGGGTCTACTTCGAAACACTGAATAATTTGAACTGAAATTCTGTTCATTATTGGCGAATATTTGACAGGTAGGGAAAGTGGTATATTGGTTCTGACTCTGGATACAAGGTGAAACACTTGGATTGAAAATAATAATAAGAATAATAATAAAAAAAATCAATGCTGGACTGAATCCATCTGGCACCCCGAAAAAGTCAAGTCGAGTGCCAGCCGCCTCCCACTGGCAGCTCGCCTGACTGTGGCGGGCCAGTGGCGTCCCTCAACTGGTTACAGTTTGAGAAGATTTGGATGCTCAATCAATTTATTATTTCAACGCTTTGCATTTTGTAAACTTTGTAACATATGACCAATAATGAATGGTGGAATATTAGGAAATATATAATAAAGAATTGTAGCAGAAATTCCACCGATAAAAGCTTATTCCAAACCAGTCTATAAAACCTCAGCTGCACTTTTCTCTCACCCACTTGCTAGTTTATCTACGTCACACACAGATTGCCCTTCGCCAGCAGTGTGTGCCCCCACCCCCCTCCCACCCACCTATAAAAATAGCGTGTGTGTATCATCCTCATAACGCCCGGAGGATCAATACGTTCATTCCCATTTTAGCTGCACCGCCCCTTTGCCCACCCGCACCGGAGAATAGGACAGCTTGCAAAAAAAACCCCGCTGCCATGTCAGCTAATCACAGCCCTATGGCTTCAGTGATTCGTGCCCCGTCCCTGGCCCACGCCGGCCGCCTGCCCAGCGCCGCTGGACTTTCCCCCCCCCCCCCCCCCCCAGAGGTCAGCGCGCTGGCCAGCACCCCCCCAGAGGTCAGCGCGCTGGCCAGATTGGCTCGGTCCGAACTCGCCTCCTGCCGGGCGGATCAGAGGGAGGCTCGCAGTTGGCCTCACCGCTGAGAAAATGAGATCACTCCGCCACAATAGGGGGGCTGCCTTTGGAAGACCTTCATTCCAGGCTACATGATAATAGTGGAAAACCATTTGCATCAACCAAGGGGACATTACAATAAATCAGACACTGTGATAAATTATCTTAACGTTCGGCACTAACAGGTGTTAACTGACTCTCAGTTATTGCCATTTAGCAGCAGCTACAGAGGTTGGAGAAAAAAAAAAAAAAAAAGGTTTCTGTGCGTAAATTGGCTGCAACTCTACGCTGCTCCTGAGATACACAATGTTTGAATTCAGGCACCTTGTCAAATATTAATTTATATATGCAAACTCCTGTCAAGGCAAACAACAATATAACCTTACAATGCATGTAATTAGAAATTTAAATGTGAGAAATGTGCGTGCTTTTTTGGCAGTAATTCAACTCATTTAGGCAGCAGAGCCAGTGGTAGATTACACATACTGTGTACCGTGCACATACACACCCAAACACACACACACACACACACACACACACACACACACACACACACACACACACACACACACACACACACACACACACACACACACACACAATGGAGCATGCATAAGGGAACCTTGGAGGGCAACATGAAGGCCTGAGGCGGTGACTCTGTGGTTAAGGCATCAGTAACTTCCCTCAGGGCTGCCAGGGAAAATGTAAACAAACATCATTACTTCTCTGCAGGGGAGCATTCATGGAGCCCTGTTCTATGTAACTCGGTCACAACAATAATACAAGCAGTAATGCTGATTAACGTGGGCATTTTTGTGAGGACGATGGGTGTAAGCTCACAAAGTGTTCTCACTCCACTAGCTGACAACCTCCCACTGGTGCTTCCAGCACACACAAATACAGACACGTGTAAATATACATTCAAGCTATACCTATCGGAAAAGGTCATTCACAATCCCATCTGTATGGAAGTTAGCAGCACCTGACCCAAGTCTTTCATCGCTCATAGACATAGAGCACGTGAACTTTTACTGGGTGTGATAGATGGATGGCAGAATATCCCTGAGGGACCGGTGATTAAACAGGAAGTAGAAAGAGTCAGCGAGCGGGCTGACCCCTCCTCCTCAGACACTCACTGATCTGCTGCTGCAAAGTGTAGTAGAGAGGAGGGAAAGAATGAAAGGGAGCCATAGATTATCAATAAAGTCAATATGGCATTGTGTTACACGTGCCCTCTGACCTAAGCAGGGTTACTAGCTCTGATATCCTTACTTGGATATCCGCACACTAGGATTTAACAGGACTATTGGAGGAGGAAGGGAAATGCGTGTATTGAACAATTACATGTGGCACGCTAATCAGGTTTTTTTTTTTTTTTTCAGTAATGTACTGATTATAGTGATTGAGAATTATTAACTAACTGATCCATATCACACAAGGATCATCCATCCCTGTTATGTCTGTTTAGAGACGGTGGGGTAATGTGGGATTTACGTAATTCAAAGACTGATCAATGCAGAGTCTTTTTTTTAGAATTTTATATATTTGTGTGATATTGGTAGCTCGTGGGACGTCGTGGGACGTCTCTTTTGTATGGAATTCTCACATCAGCATGCAAATTATTCAAAAATGATCTCGCAGTCACTTTATCAAAGCATTATCTCTTCATACCTAATTAGGATTCTAGTCACAGTCAATGAAAAGCTTGTTTCAACATATACCATATCACCGCTGCTTCTATACAGTAATGCCACTGAGCTGAAATCCGTCTTAGACCTGCTACTTTAATTCATCTCCAGCATTCCATGTTTAATTTTTAGCCTTGGCTGCCCACAGGGACTTTAACCCTTTCTGCTGTCTCATTTTAATCGGATGCTTTTTTGTTAAATGTTTAACTTAAATTGGGAGCCTCATAAATATTCCAAATCACTCGTCCTGTGTTTGATGAGGAAATGAGCCTCGTACCCACCGTGATTCCCCAGGCAGGCAGGGAGGGAGGGAGGGAGGAGAAGGGGGGGCCCCTACAACTTAACTCTTGGAACTAGACCTGTGCGGCGCCCTGACAGCCTACATTAGCGAGCGGCAAATTGTTTTAACAATGTGAGGGCCGCCTTTGTGTCGAGATAATGATGATATCTCTTTTCTGCGGCGCTACATGCTACCGAGGTAATCCTAAAGATCTCCACTGTCATCAGTGCCTGAGAGCACCTATTATGGTCCAAAGGGACAACAGCTTGTGCTGAATATAAATCTCACCACTCTCACATGTACGTGTAAAGTGACGATCCCTAGGTTGAAGCCTTTTCTTAAACTATTTTTAATATACCCCGTGACTGATATGTATATAATTGCCTGGGAATAACATTAGTGATACAAGAGCACCAACAGAGTTAAAATGGTAGTTTCCCAGCAAAGGTCAAGTAGCTCTGACCTTTGAATTAGTCAGATAGGCAAGGGGCCATTTAAAAAAAAATGTCTGTCCATCTGTCTGTCTTTCTTTCCCTCCTATGGCTCTGTGGTCATTAATCTTCCACACAGGTGCCGAGGACTTCTGACCCTCTGCTCCACGTCCTCCATTAGCACCATGGCAGCTCCCCCGTAAGGTTCACATACTCCTACACTGCATTTCCGTCCCTCTTCTCCATCACCACTTCAGCTGGTGTGGGAACTAAAATCCACTGTGTCCCCTTCATTCCTCCAAACTTCAATTACACGTGTTCCAGTGGAGCTTTATCATCCAGTCACAGTGTTAGAAAAAGGAGTTTCGAGGGTAACAAATACAATTTCTTCTCCTGACGTGGTCTAAATGTTACAGTTCAACAGCAACAGAAATATAAGCAGTACAAATACGGCAAACTTACTCAATACTCAAAGGTACTCCACAGTTTACAGAATCTGAGCTACATTACTCCACAGTGTGCTTCGATATGGAGAGCTACTACAACACACACGGTCCAGACACACAGTATCAGCTGTACCGTACCAAAATAATGAAAATGTGGCAAGACCTTGACAAGATTTTCACAGCTCCACAACAATATACCAGTCTCTCTGGAGGCTCCAGTTTACATTAGGGCCTCACCATAGTTTTTTCTCACGATATTACCCAGTCAGAGTTGTGAATCCACACCATGTTCTCGGGTCACGACCCCACCGCTGAAGCAGACTCTTGCACAGAGACTCCGTTTCAGAGGAAGCCTCCCCATACGACAGCTGGACTGGCACTCGCACACAAACACACACATAAACAGATATTTGCACATTTTCACATCACATGCAGACAAAACCCGACACGGACACACACAGGCAGTTGTTTAACATAATGCAACATCTCTCGGTGCATCCTCTCACAGTCCGCCATACGTCCAGGCCCAAGGCAAAGAAAAACACAAATGTCACTCAGGATGGGGAAAGGTTACAGAGGAACCGCGAGCGAGATACTGTTAATTTGCTCCCTGGGGTCCAGTGAGTCAAACAGCACAGTGATCTGGCTCCACTAAATCATGTGATTTTGTCCAAAACACCAGCACCTGCAGCTGTCAGCAGACATCTGCAACTAGGCTTGTGCCAGTGTGAGCAAAAACATCATGGTGTCACTGTATCATGGTATGATGGTATTGCGACCACACCTCTAAAATGTGTTATTTTCAAATGTCTGGGTTGAAAAAAAACAATGTTTCCTGTTGTTTTCATTGAACACATTCTATTGTTTGCATATGGACTATTAGTAAACAGCCACGATGAGGCAAATGTACATGAGGAGAGAGAGAAAGAGAGTGTGAATGACGTGTCACAAAAACGGTCACAAAAACAAATGCCGTGATTTCTAACACGGCGGTGGACCTGAAACAAGAGTCTAGAAGCGCTACAAGCTAAATTTAATTTCAAGTACTCAAGCAAAAGTTCAATTTTTGTTCAAATGTAGTGCTTCTCTGTGAAGTGACGTCAGGGGGGAACTAGCCGATGTTAGCTTGTTAAATGGCCATGGTAGCGGCCTCGGTAAGGAGCGCGAAGTATTTATTGTCCAGATGCTGGACACGCTAGCTGTCGTTAGCTGGCTGCTAACGTTCATTCCACGGCAGCGTTAGCTCGGACTGGGCAGAGAGTGAGGGTGTGAGCGTGTTTGAGTTACCTCTCTAACATGTTGGGTGAACCTTCTTCCTCCGAGCCCCGGCCGTCTGTGTTCAGGGGGACGAGAACGTTTCCGTTCGGCGACTTTGTTTGTGTGTTTGTACGGGCGTTAAAGTTTGTAGGGTTTCACCTCCTCGGCCATCGGGCGCGCGCGCGAGCCCACGCACCGATTGACCGAGTGACACACCAACCGGAGGAAGAGGAGGTGGTGTTACTTTACCTGCACTCCACCTGCCAGAGCAAAGAGCAACTTACTGACAACCGAAATTGAAACATTTTGTTGTTGCTGTTGTTGTATTTTTATTGACATAACTTTATCACGAATACAATAAACATACGTTCATTGAATTCGTTTAAACATAGGTGGACACAACAAAACACAAGGCCCTGCTACACGGACAATGGAGGACACAGCAACACATATTTTGAGAGTCCTAACACAAATATGTTCACCTGAAGAGTATCATCTATTTTTATTTTTATTATTGTTCCACTGAAAAGCATTTCCAACTTCACATGTCTTGCTATCTGACTTGTTATTGCCCACGTGAAATATGATTTGAGCCTTTGGAAATCAGCTCATTGTTTCAAATATGAATCAGGTGAATCAAACTTTCACTCCTCCTTTCCCATAATGCAGTTCATTTACTTTATCACCCCATAGTGATGCAACCACATGCTTTCATCACAAGTAAACTACAGTGTAAAATCATAAAATATTAAACATATTTAGTTATATTTATAGTATAACTTGTTGTATGTATGTACATATGCAAATGTGTATCAAAATGTGATTGCCTTTTCCCCCTCGCAGTTCTAAAACATTGTGTCAAGTGAAACAGTGCATAGTTTTTGGGATGTATGTTTGAAACATTTATATGCAGAATACAGTATACAGTCTGTGGTGAGTGTCCTTTTTTTTTTTTTTTGGAGGCGGTGGGGGTGGATGTAGTGTGAACGTGACGTGTGTACTCCTGGTGGTCCCATCCAGACGGCGTGTCTGACTTTCAGCGTGTCTCTCCTCCGCGCCCCACTGAGGTCACCTCGTTGGTATCGCAAGCGCAGCAGTCACATTGTGCTTCAATGCAGACAGATTGCTTATAATAACCGTTAGGGACCTTTCATTTTTCCCTGTCAGCGATTTGCTGGATAATTTTGGCACCCTTTAAGGATTCAACTCCCCTAATAAAAGGATAAAAATAAACAGGCGAGTTGTTGAAGCACTATATTGGGATGGCCTAATCCCATTTACAAACGCACTCTGGCCAATAAAATCCAACCCGAGCAACATTGTTATATGTGGCAATTTTCACCATTTCTAAAACAAGAAATGACTGAGTGCTGGGCTTTTAGACTGCCAGGATTTACTAAATGGATGAGACGTCACTTTTCCAAATTTCATTACCAAAGACCCGGAGTGAAAAATGCTCAGTCAATTCAATCAGAATCAGAATCAGAATCAGAATCTCTTTATTCGCCAAATGTACAAGTACACAGGAATTTTACTTGGTGTACAGCGCTTGTGTATATACA
>JAFBJU010000133.1:283398-303591 GCA_016785305.1 Colistium nudipinnis
TGTAATAAGTGATCAATGTTTAAGTGTGTGGCGGTGTTTAATCGCCATGTCCAAGAGACGGGGAGTACATGTGTGAGTGCAGCATTTATCATATGTAGCATGCTGCCAAAAAAATAAGTGGTTACACAGAGAAACCGTAAGCTTCTATTTAGTTATATTTAACTTGTTGTATGTATGTACATATGCAAATGTGTATCAAAATGTGATTACCTTTTCCCCCTAGCAGTTCTAAAACATTGTGTCAAGTGAGACAGTGCATAGTTTTTGGGATGTATGTTTTAAACATTTATATGCAGAATACAGTATACAGTCTGTGGTGAGTGTCCTTTTTTTTTTTTTTTGGAGGCGGTGGGGGTGGATGTAGTGTGAACGTGACGTGTGTACTCCTGGTGGTCCCATCCAGACGGCGTGTCTGACTTTCAGCGTGTCTCTCCTCCGCGCCCCACTGAGGTCACCTCGTTGGTATCGCAAGCGCAGCAGTCACATTGTGCTTCAATGCAGACAGATTGCTTATAATAACCGTTAGGGACCTTTCATTTTTCCCTGTCAGCGATTTGCTGGATAATTTTGGCACCCTTTAAGGATTCAACTCCCCTAATAAAAGGATAAAAATAAACAGGCGAGTTGTTGAAGCACTATATTGGGATGGCCTAATCCCATTTACAAACGCACTCTGGCCAATAAAATCCAACCCGAGCAACATTGTTATATGTGGCAATTTTCACCATTTCTAAAACAAGAAATGACTGAGTGCTGGGCTTTTAGACTGCCAGGATTTACTAAATGGATGAGACGTCACTTTTCCAAATTTCATTACCAAAGACCCGGAGTGAAAAATGCTCAGTCAATTCATGTACCATAACAAATATCAGGTACATTTATTTTTGGGTTCAGCTATTGACCACTATGGCACCAGATTACATTATACGTCTATTTTAATTTACGATATGGCTGATTAAAAACAAGTCTCAAATTCTGCAGAAGTGGGGCATATTGATTCCCGCAGTAGGACGCAGACGTGCTGGAGCTTTACTGTCAGCCCCGTCCATTCGTGGTGTCACAGCTGATCTGAGAACAGCCTAACAATCACATCACGTCTGTGTACTGTCCCTGGGGTTGATTCATCTTTTCTATTCTTCGGATTTTCACAAAAACTGGAACGAGAGTGCGCTTCGGCTATGAAAGGTAGATACTCGAATACATTAAGCCGAGTGGTGAGATTAGGCAAATTAATCAAGTGGTAAAAGTTAGGGAAGGGAATGGCACAAAAAAGGTGACGTATGAAAACCGAATACAAAGTATTGTAGGGTGAGATAGAAAGAGTCGGGTGAATTAATCAACAGAGGCTGAAGGACAGAGGTTGAAGGAGTAAACTAATGTCGGTTCTGCCTCGAGAGAGATGGACATTTAAAAACGTAGCCAGAGATCAATACGCGCGGGGCTATCTCTGTCGATAAGATCTATCCATTACTGTCTTCAAAGTTGAGCACATTTAATTCTGCTCTCTAATTAAAAGAACTGTTTGTTCCATCAAACGTATCAGCATCCGGAAAATGCTGCGCAAAGGGTGGTGGCAAATCTTCTCGAGAAGTCATACAGTCGTACCCAAAGAAAATATAACCTACAATGCGTCTTCACATTGTGAGATTTCTTTCAAATTGAGAGTTCATTCAGGGGCACAGCCATTGGCCGAAAAAAGTGCGTCATTAAGTCTGGGCCTCTATTTATCCCATTTCCTATACTCTCCTTCTTTATGTATCTAATATTTCTAATTTACCACCGTCCAGGAAAAGTGACACAAGAAGCCATAAATTCTCTTTCTAATTCCAAATAATTCCGATTACATGGACGAGTAGTTTTCAATCAGAAAGATAATCTGGATGATAGATGGTGGGATAATTGGCTGTCTCTGCCACGTAAATATTGTGTCGTTCTATTAATCTTGCCGAATGAAGTGTCAAGCTGTCACTCATTCGTCAAACTGAATTAGGAAATATAACGAATAAATAAATGCATGCGGGTGGCAGTGGATGTGTGCGTTTGTGTGTACCTGTGCATGGATGTGTGTGCGTTTGTGCGAGAGAGAGAGAGAGAGAGGGGGGGAGAGGAGATAAGACGAGATGAGTGCAGGCAGCTGCAGTGGCCCTCAGTCAAAGCAGGAGACGGTAATGGGAGACTTAGAGAGATGAGTGCGGTGGTCGTCTGAGCTAAAGTATTTTGTGTGTGTGCGTGATTTGAAATGAGAGAAAAGGCAGAGCAATTGAAGAGAGTAAAACACCGAAATGTGACGTTGATCAACGGAGAAAATAGAGGCGGAGGCCCCGTGCTCTCGGCTCAGCTGCAGCGGGTATAAAATCATCCGGGGCATTACACATCTTAAAACATCTCCGTGTAACAGTAGCGTGCGCTTAATCTCGCTAAAGGGCATTTTTTATCGGGATGGAGAGCCTCAGAATTACATTGTCTTCCCCGTCGCGAGTTGTGTATCCGTCACATGTCAAGGGCAGCGTCAGTCACAAAATATGTTATTATTTTAATATTATCAACCAGCAGGTGAGGTTGTTTTCTACCTCGAAGACATAGAGGCCGTTTGGTCAAAAGTACTAGGATAGTCCCCATGCATTGGTGTAATGTTAAACTGATATTTAAATGCAAATTGTAAAGGGGGGGAAAGGCAGGCCAAATGGAAATTTTGTGTTTGTTGTAATTCAAATTTGAGAAGCCATATTTTTCATCCGTCACGCGGGAGGTAATAAATATCTCACTTTTGAACCTGTCGGACGAGAAGATAAAAAAAAATAATTCAAGCAGTGACATCCTCTTAATTTAATTTATAAAGATCATAATTAACGACCCGCAGGTTGCAGGAGACCCCATTTCGGGTTGTAGACAGAGGGGGGCCTCAGTCGTAAGAATAAAAATGAAGTTTTCATTGAATTGCGAATTAAATCTCAAATATCAGTAATTTCCCAGAAAAGGTCAGCTCTAATGGAGTCCCTCCCTGCTTTTTAATATCTCATATTTCTCTTGGAGGAGTCTACCCGGCGTGCTGTTTGGGCCCCGCTAATTGTGGCCAGTTAATTAATGAAACTATCCGGCGTTTGCAAAGGCAAACAATGAGCCGGGCTCTCCTAAATCATCGGTGCCCTTCGACACGGTTATTATCGGGCGGCAGGTGAACCCCAGCCTTGACGCATGACAGATTAGATCTTCTCAGAGGATGGGCCGTCCATTTATCTGCCTGATAAACTCAGAGCATCTCTCCATTTTCAATCATCAGAAAGGAAATGAGATTAACAATCTAATGATGCCAGCAGCCCCACATTCCACCACCACCACCCCCCCCCCCGCCCCCAACACTCACACACTCAACAAAGACTCGCAAAACAATACAATATGAGGCAAATGTGTGCCAATGTATTTCAATGATGAGCACTTCAAAAAGGCATCTTCAGCCCCACATGATCAAAACGTATGATATATCAGAAAACAGAGAGCTTTTTATTTTTTTTTATTTATTTACATTATTTGACTCAGGTATCTCATATTCTCTGAGTTTTTTTTGTTTTTTGTTTTTTTTTCCCCCATCCTGCCTGCTCTGCTGTGTCCCTGATAAATCACACGGTGCATCCGGGGCTCACGCGGTTCCGTCAAAGGTCCGGGGTCCTGTTATTTCACAGATCCCATACCTCCGACCTAAATTTACAGTGCAGGGCTTGTGTTGCCCGCCGCACACTCCCCCTTGTGAGTGAACCCCTCCCCTGCCGTCCCTGACACGCATAGCAAGCATCCAGGCTCTCGTAAAGCTGACATCTTCACTAAACTATGCTAACAAGGCCGTAGTGATTTGTATATGCACAGCCTGGTGGCACGTGCGCTGTGGTGTTGGTGGGGGGGGCAGCGGAGGAGAAGAAGGAGAAGGTGGGGAGGAGGATCGCTTGTGGAATTTACTGGTGTGGGCGACGGGGTGTGGGCTAATCAAAGCGCCGCCACGTCGCACTAACACAACAACAAAAACGCATATCTGAAGGGGTTCACGTTGTGCGAGGTGACACAACAGGCGACCCCAGGGTCCAGTGAGCAGGCCGTGGAAAACGCATTCCGCTGCGTGATCCCCCTCCCTGCACTGGGATTTATAGACTTTCAGGCTGAACGGCTTGTGCAGGTGCAGAGCACCGACAACTGCTCGGCTCCGCCGGCGCGATATATTACCGAGCCACAAACATCAGCCTGGGTGTCAACAGGAACAACTCGCATTATTTAGGGGCTGTGTCTTTTAAAGGTGATGAGCCTGAGTGGCTGGGACGGTGGAATCAAGTCGGGGGTTGGAATGTTGTTCAAATTATTTATGACAACTGTGTGGTTGATGAATGTTGTAGTTTTCCCCCTGTGTGCGTGTGTATATGTATATATATATGGGTATATACATATATATACTGCATATACATACATACCAGTAGTATATACCTCTGGCTGGAGGGTTCTGGCTGACAGGGACAGCGACCTGTCCGCGGGCTCACTGGCTGGTGATTGAAGGCCCCACTGTGCACTTTTAATGGCCGACAGGTGAGGCTTATTTGAGGCCGCGCACGAGAGCAGCTGCCCAGTCACGACCCAGCCGCTGCTAATTTGAGAGACTTACTGTTAAAATTATATTGCATTACATTAAAACACAATTCTTTTTTTATCTGTGCAGGAATGACATTCAGGGGCTGCTCGGTTAATAAGATCACCTGGCTGAAATAATCCTCAACTCGGAAGTGGGCGTGCGGCACGTTAGTGGTAAACCTCGGCCGGGGGGGGGGGGTGGGGTGGGAGCTCGCAGGTTGATTCTGAACAAAACAAGAATGCGCCTTGTCACCCTGTCGTTTCAATTCGAGAACATCCTCGTATTCAAGAACCTATTCGTTTTTAAGAAAAAAAATCCCCCCCCCTCCTGCAAAAAAAAGATCAAACTTCCTCCCTTTTCTCCGTCGCACCCTCACAGCAGCTGTGGTCGCAGATGTGGCCCCCGAAGCCCCGGCATGTGGCGCACATAGTAAACGCAGAGGTGAAATGTTACCGAGTGCCTACTTGAGGACTTCCATTTCGTGCTACATTATGCTCCTTTGTCTTTGGAAAAGATTCATCTTATGTCTTGCCTGTGATGATCGCGACAGCGGAGAGACAGGGGAAGAGAGTGAGGGGAGGGCACGCCACGTGCGAGGTCCGCTCGGGTCTCAACCAATGGCGCCGCGGCCAGGACTTAGCCCTCGATAAATGCAGAGATGAATATTGATATGCAAAGAACATTAAATGCACCACATTGACCGGCTACAGACAGACGCGGTTCAGAGGGGGCCAACACGACGGGGGCAGCGCCGACCGACCCCAAGCTGAACTTCCAAGGCCCACCGGGCGCGTCTGGTTTGGCCGGTTGCGCCACGGGCCAACAAATCTCTCTTCCATCAGTTACCGTCCTTCATATACGCGCAAACCGCCATGATGATCGAACCGATAAAAAGACGAATGAATTCCAGGGCAAAAACAATCACGCCGAGCGTCAAGGTCAAAGTATTAGTCACTTCAAATATTACGCATTCGCGACTCTTTTTATATATATATATACATGAAGAAAATCAGCCACGGTATGGTGGCGTCTGCTTCTGCAGCGCGATTTTTCTTCTCGAGCATCATCAGTCGATCTATGGGAAGGAGACGACGTTTTAAAACCTGACACAATCTATGCTACCGTGTTCTGCGAAGTGCACATCTCTCGCTCTCTCTCTCTCTCTCTCTCTCTCTGCCCGCCCCGGGGTCAGCGGGCGGCGAGTCACGAGACGTGAATGAGAGTGTGTGCCTGATCTCCCGGCCTGTCAGCGCGGCCCTGAGCGGGCTGCGGGGAGCTTCTGTCGGAGAGGGTGTCGGATTTCCACGGAGCCACACTGTGACCCCTCTGTCCCGCCCGTGGCCGCGGCTCAATGGGACCTTTGATGGGCCACCCCGGGGGCCTTTCGGCGCGCACCTTCGCCGCGGTGCGACAGAGCGCGGGGGCGCCACACAGCACCTGGCAGGTACGCCGCCCCACGTGCCCCCGAAAGTCAAGACAAAAGCCGCCCTGTCGAGCCTTTCGTGGAAAGCTCATTTCCTTCTTGCCCCCCCCCCCGAGGATGTGAGAGAACGGGACGATCTGGGCTCACGGGACGCGAGACTGTCCGTCCATGGTTCCTTAGACAGGATTTTATATTGGCATCGCATGCTGTGGTTTCATGAAATAGACGCGCTGCAACCTGTCAGGAAAACAATTAGGATTATGTTACGTTATGGGGTTATTGTGTAAAATAACAAATATATACGCAGCCCTTGCAAACCGTAGCATACTCAAAGTGCTTTGTAAATTGTAGCCGAGGATATATCCGCCTTGACCCTCTCAGGTTCCCATCCCACCTGTGCCCCGCCTCGCTCGGCCTGCACTGCCCCTGCCACGGCTTCGCCCCCCCTGCCCCCGTATACGGTGGCTCATCCTCTCCCTCCGCTATCCGCAGTTCAAAGCCTGTTGACTGAATTATCTCCTGACGGTGAGGGAGAAAGGAAACAACTGTCAGCGGGAGAGAAAAGTCTTCTCCGACAGCTGCCGGTTTAACTGCTCTTTACTGCCTCATCCCGAGGTGGTGGGACGGGAGCGGAGGGAGAAGGGGGGAGAGAAAGAGAACGCGCACACGCACGCGCGCACACTCACACAAACGGGGCCCACCGTTTCCTCCCGAGGAGGGGCCCGTGTCACGAGATAGCGGAAGCCCGAGGTCTCGGGTTTCGGGTGGCCACGGACAGAGCTTCGGCGAGGCGTTGACAGGGACGGTGCGGCCGCGGGAGGAGCGGAGCGGAGAACAAGCGCCGCTGTGCAGGATGTGCGGAGCCCATTGAAGCCCGGGCACCTGCGCTCGCTGATCAAAGGCGCGACCTCTGCGCGTAGAGGACCGTATCGGCCATGTTGCTTCCGCAGTCACGGCCGCTGACCCTGAGGTCTGTCGCGTAAACGCTTTCCCAATCCCCACGCTGTGCGCACACAGCGTCTCTCCGTTCTTTTCGCGGGAGCGAAGTGACAACCTCAGGGGTGCAACTAAATATTCTAAGTTCCACATGCAAGACGTCACGACCGGACGCAACGAGCACATTTTCACATTGCGAAACTGCTCTCATCTATAGTTAATGCACGCGACGACATCAACACGGCCGGTCAGCGTAAGCGCTTTTAACGTTGCCGGATGGCTCCGCCTTTCAACGCGGTATGGCCTTTTAGACGCAGGTGATTTAAAAGAAGCCCGAGTCCTCCACATCCACATAGATGCCCCCCCCTCCCGGCCCCCCCCTCCCGGCCCCCCCCTCGTCTGTCTTGGCTCTCTGGCACACAAGGTCATCCGCTAGCCAGTCACGACACTCCAATTAAGGCGACTGATGGACGCAGCTAATTGGTAGGATTTATAACCTCCTTTTATTATGCTTTATGAGGAAGGCAAGTGGAGGGCATTACCATTTATAGGCCCGGGGCGCCGCGCTGGATCACTGTCACCCGCTACTGTCCGGCCCGACCACCCGACCGCGGCAGCGGGCCGAGCAGCAGGGATACGGGACGAACACTGAGCGCCCCCCTGTCCTGCGTGGGCCGTGGTTATAATCTGAGAGGGGGGGGGGGGGGGGAAAAGGGGGGGGGGGGGGGAAACAACGCGTCATCTCAACTCTCCGGCGACACGCGGCGAGGAAACGTAGGCCAGGCGATTGAACAAGATAGGACGGTCGAAAGAGAGCGGAGGTAAAAGAGTGAGAGCAGACTTGAGGATGGCCCGCGAGGGAGGCTCGGCGGGGCAGGAAGGCAGGCGGAGGCTGGGCTGTAATGAGTGTGTGTGGTTATTGATTGTATTGTCAGGGTGGCTGACCAGGGTCCCGTGTGCTCTGGGCCCCAGTCCATCTGTGGACAATGCAGTCAGTTACACCTCACTGCTCCATCTAATAAAGAACAGGCAGATTGATGTCACCGGTCGGGTTGAACTCTACCTAACACTCACCAGCGCCACTCGGCGCACACACACACACACGCGCGGGCGCGCGTGCGTGCGTGCACAGACACGCACATTCAGGAAGGCACATGTGTACAGTGGGACAGACGTGAAGCAGTGAAATGCTTACATTCTCTCTCTCTCTCTCGGGCACAGTGGACATTGCAGGGATTGTGGTTTAAGACTCATAATATTCTTAAACTTATATATATGTATGTATATATATATACATACATATATATAATTCAAGTCACATGTAAATACTGTTGCCTTTTATTACGGAAAGGTTACTTCATTCCACAAACTGATATTGAACCGTGTGAACTCACCTCAGAATATAGAACAGGACGTTTTGTCACTTTCGTCTTGACGTGTCTTTTGCAGTGAATTGCCAATTATTATTATTATTCTTTTTTTTTCATTGGATCTATGAATCCAATAACACAAAGAGGAGATCTGTGTAGGTGGGTCGCGCGGGAACACCGCGGAGAAACACGCTGCAGCCCCACAAATCGGCCATGCCGGTCGGCCGAGGATCATTTCACACCATGTGACAGAGGTAGGCACTCGCAGTTAACCGACTGCCAGCGTATCGGGTCAGGACCCGCGTATAAATGAGGGAACAACCCGGAGCCATAATGACGACTGCGCTGGGCTGGTTAAACTTGCCTCCTTTCGGAGGAAGTCGGCGCCTCCGCACAAACACTCGGCCGCACCCCGAGCCCCTCCGTGGCAGCGGCGCGAGCGATTACTCCTGCGCAGCCAGCCAAAACGCAAAAATCAATAAACAATCTCAACGTTTCTGAGGGGGCCCTGCGTCGGACTTAATAAATGTCTCACTCCACTGTTATGACTTCATTTTGCCTTAACGTCTTCTTCATGTGCATCTTTTGCCGATCAATTAGGGAACGGAGTGCCCCTGCTGTCACGACACCTGCCCCCCCCCCCAATAGCCACTGCTGCGGCACACGCGCAAAAACACACACACACCCGCGCCAAAGCACAAGGTGAATGGAAATTTTAATCCCAGAAATGAGATATGTTTAGAAAGCACTCACTTAATTGGCTCATTAGGGGCCATGCTATCCGCCCCTGTCTGGTTATTCGCCATCTCACGTTCCGGTGTTTCGTAATTTTATCTCGCTTTGAGCTATGAGACGGGATTTTTTCTTTTTTTTTTTTTTCTTTCTCTCTCTCCTCTGCGCGCTCAGACAGTCTGACAGTCAATCCCACGGAGCCGCGTGGTGCTCGGAGGCAGCCAGATAATCTGGACCCACATGTAAACGATATGTAGCATGAGGCGGGTGCCGCGGAGGAACCGTTTTCAGACGACCACAACATCTTTACTCTTCAGGGCGCTCCTGCTGTCACGGGCCCCTAATCCCAGCAGCTGCGAGGGTGGGATGACAGGTGAGTGGTGCCAGAGCTCCTGGTCTGTGACTTGGAGCTCCGGGAGAATTTCGCGCGGGCCCCTTCTCTTGTCTCCCATCGATCCTGCCACTTCCCATTATTGTCAATCAGGCCGCATCATCTCTCCGCCGCGGCGGTGGATTTCCAGGAGGAGGGGGGGGGGGGGGCGGTGGAGGAGGGGGGCCCGGGGGCGTTGGAGGAGAGCGGCCCGCCAGTGACTACACCGGCACGATGCCACCTGGGGGCGGGGGCCTTCTCGAGAGGTTGCCCTGGCAGAGGGCCACAACTAGGAACTGAGACCTTTTGTGCTTCACCATGCTTTCCCATTGCTGAGAGGCAAAGAGGGTGGCGAGACCTCCGGAGCAGCTAAGTGTCAACAAAAGGGAGCAGCCGAGGCCCTGGCTGCGATCGCAGCTTCACAGGCCTGTCAGCGGGAAAGCGATGCTGTCCCCTCAGACGTGACGGACTCGTTAGAAAAACGCCATAAGAACGAGGACAGGCCCGATGGAACCGGCACCGTTTCCGCTGGTAAAAGAAGGTTTCGGGAGGTGGACGCTCCAATAGCCAGAGTCTCAGCGTGGCTCCAGGGGCCGAGTGGTCCGCCCTGCAGCGGCTCCTGGTCGGGGTAAGGCGACCGTGCGGCTGCTATAAGCCCTGGAGATTGATGGGAGCGGCGCCCCCCCTCCTCCCTGCACTGTAAAAGATGATCCGCTCACCCCGCTGGAAACAAAGCTGTGATGGAAATTCGTCTCGCATCATCAGCAACAAAATATCTACACGTCGAAGCGGGAGTCTCTCATTTTTCATGGGCTATATATTAAATATATATATATAAAAAAAAGGCATTAAAGAAAAAGGGAAGGGGTGGTCTGAGTGATAGCGCTAGTTAGTGTTTTTTTCTGTTTTTTTTTTTTTTTTCAAAACGGGCCACTTGAATCAGGGAGATTATAAGGTTTTTATTGGCTGTCAGGAAACACAACTTTCCGCGTACTTCACCCGCTGAAGCTCGTAACGCTCTGATTAGAATGCCAGCAGAAATGAAAAGGGATGATGCCGGCGTAAAGGCGCCGGGGAGAAGCGGCAGGACAAGCACAGATGCCCCGAATCTGCTCTCCCTCAAACACACACACACACACCCACACACAGACGCACGCACGCACACACAGGAGGGCCAACACATGCGCCAATAAAGCCCGGAGTGATTGAACACACTGTACATAGGCTGCTTTGGGGAGAATTTACACACCCCGTTTCCCAGGTCAGATCTGGCTCAATCAGAGCCGGGAAACAAGAGACACACCGGCGTTATCGCTCCCTAAGTGAATATTGCGTTCGGCTGATATGTGATATTTGAATTTCCCATTAGAAAGGCCCTGTGTGCGCCTGAGCCAAACACCTGGAGTGACGCTCGCTCATTTCAGAGCAGGCGGCGGACGGGAAGCGCGACTCACAGTGTCGCAGTGTGTCGTTGTTTGCGATAAGGAATTGAAATGATGGAGGGGGACTCCCGCGGGGTCGGACTGGTTGGAAAACTGGCGGCAGTTACTCACGGGGTCACCTACACAGAAGCCAGTCAGCAGTCGAGTCTGAGGGCCGGCCGTCATTCCCCCCCCCCCCCCGCCCCCCCCCCCCCCCCCCCCCCGCAAAAAAACACAACCGACTAGGTCCAGACGCTGTGATCCTTTTTTTTAAGAGGCCGAAGTGATACCTCGCGAGGAAAGCGGCAGATAGAAATCGGTCACATCGACTGGAGGGACTCCAGTCTGTTAACGTCTGTCAATTTGTTCAAACGCAGCATTCAATTCCTCGCAGTGGAGCGAGCGAGCGAGCGAGCGAGAGAGAGAGAGAGAGAGAGAGAGGGAGAGAGAGAGTGAGAGAGGGTAACATCAAAACTCAGAGGGAGCCATTGATTTTTCCTCCTTCGCACCATCAGTCTGGTGGAGAAGAGGTGGCCGTGGGAGCTCAGACGGCTGATGATGTGATTTGCAGCCGCGGACCACCGGTGAGCGGCGAGAATTGCTCCCGACTCTCGACACGCAGGAAAAAAAGCGACTGCGGCCTTCTCCGGTGTTCAGCCGCAAGACGAGCAGAGGGGGAGATCGGCGGCTAATCTCCGGTGGCTCCCTGCGGGCCCTCCCGCAGCCCCCACCGCCGCTCGAAATTCAAGAGGACCTCTGTCGAATCTGGTGGGGGGGGGGGGGATTGCGCGGGTCCATCGTGTGGTTATCGTCTCAATTTGCCAATAACAGTGTTTTCTATGAAATCGAAAAAAAATAAATAAAAAAAGTCTGCATCCTAAACGTCTGAAGGTAAAAAAAAAAAAAAATGATTTCAACGCACTGTCCATCGAAACCAGGGAATGCGTTGCAGAGCTCCCAACCTTCACGAAACACTTTCCACCACGCACACCGCGACATCGCCACAGTTCATTTATTGCGCACACATACAGTATTTGGATACACCGCAGTTTTTTATTTTTTTGCTTGAAACGCTCGCGGCGTGGACTCACGTCGCCTGCTGTACCACACAAAGGAGCACATTACGTTACAACACATACTGTACAAAAACAACGCAAGTCGAGGTGCCATTTCTTTCCGCCGCTGCGGTCCACAACCATGATGTACACACAGGAGTTCCTAGCGAGCTAGCACCCTAGCGGCTATTTCCTAAGACATGGCGCAGAGAATACATGGCAACACTCAAGTTTTCATCCGGTGACACCGCGCTTTCTACGCGAGGAGTAATCCTCTTTAGATCATTTGCAAAGCAATCAGGCATGCCTCCAACGCCATTAAATATGAAGATAACAGCCTACGCGATAAGACGCTATTTGCGCCGTGTATCAAAGGTGGATAGCTGCCTAGGAGCCCTGATATCAGGGAGATATGCTTAAATCCGTGTAAATGAAATTACGGGAAAAAAAAAATGTAATAAAATAAGATAGTCAAAAAAAAATAAAAAAATAAAAAAATTAAGAGATATATCTACTGTACTATCTATCACGAGACTTTAATGACCTGGGACCTAAATCCTCAATTAATGGACCTGTAATTATGCATTCCATCATAAATACAACATTTTTTTTTTACACAGCGCAATCACTTTAAATGTATAGCTTGAATGAATAATATGTACTGTAACATTCCACGGAACAAGGTGTATATATATAGAGAGAGAGAGAGAGAGAGAGAGAGAGAGAGAAAGAGAAAGAGAGAGAGAGAGAGAAATACTTTTAGCTGCCATGAAAACACGAGACAATGACATGATATATAGATCCCTGCCCCACCGACATACGCGGGGGAGACCTGTGACCGCACGAAGTTGGGTTTTCGGTGTTTCGCTTTTGAACGCCAAAGCCAGTTGAACCGCGGTGACTTGCAGCATGCGCTTGTCAGCAGGAACCAGAGAGAGCCTCCTTTGCATGCGTTTCTGTCATCGCTCCACGCGACAAACGCCACCGACAAAAACAAAACAAAGAAAAAAAACTCCTCAGTGACCTGTGACCCAAGGGGGCACAAAGGGGGCAGGGAGGAGGAGGAGGTTCAAACAGAGTTTATGACTGCATTATCTCTCCACCTCCTCCTCCTGCTGCTCACCTCTCCACCCATCAGTGGACACTAGGAGCCGCCGCGCCGGAGCAGACAGGCCGGGCATCACTCATTCACTCGCCTCCTAGGTGCCTTTGTCAGGTGATTGCTTGGCGGAAAAAGGAAAACAGATCAATACATCTCCCATGGGCCTGACAGGTAATCTTTACCTGGGATGAAATATGAGTGGCACCGGCCTGCCGGATTCCTTAACTGTAACAGGGCCATTGACTGGCGGCGCGGAAGCCATTCGCCCAACTCCCTCCCCCCCCCCCCCCCCCCCCCCCCCCCCCCCCGTCCCTTACTTCCTGGCCCATTGGAAATTCATTTTGGGCCTCGCGGTCCGGCTAAGATGTCGTTATGGCGGCTGCTAATTACCAGAGAGGCAGGCGAGGGGGGGGGGCCCTCTCGTTGCTAATGGGGAAGCTTTTGAAGCGATGCGCCTTGTCAATGCCTTGGCACCAAGACACCGGCTGACAGATAAGGCTACTGCGAGTAGCTCTCCCTTAAAATGCTACACTGTCAATGCTTGTCAACGTGCTCGGGGTATATGTCTTTAAAAAAAAAAGAGCATCAATAAACATTACTCAAAAGATTTTTATTTATTTTTTTAATAAGGGAACCTCGACATGTGCGATTCCTATTAATCAGGTGTTTATCCGTGGTGCTGGACTCCCTGGGCGGGGTGCACAGGATGTTGGCGGCGGGGTGGTGGTGGTGGTGGTGGGGGGAGGGGGGCGCTGCTTCAACACTTTGACTGATTCCTGTAGCAGGACGTCTTGTGTGAGGCATCCATTTAGACGAGTGTGCACACACAGCATTTATAAATGTCATCCCCGGCCAACATGATCACATAAAGCCTTCTCAGACAGATTATTGCGGACATATAACTCACGTTAATTGGCAAATCTCATTCTACTCGATGCGATGGTTCCCCCTTAAACGCGGCTTTAAAATGTCTCAAAAGGCGGCGTGATATGCGGCGTGATAATCATGCACTTCGTTCCGCTGAAAGATTACCGTGTAATCATTATAGGAGGAGTGCCCACATACATATACATATACTTCTTTTGTGCTAGGGCTTTATGTTTCAAAAATAAACCAAAAAAACAAATGGGCCGTTTTACTTAAGATAAGATTTTTGTTTTTTTGTTTTTTTTTCCCCCCAAGACTACACACAGCAGAGATGACTCACTTCAAACGGCGCTTGCATGGCGTCACGACTTCTGAATAGAAATGCATTTTTTTTTTCTGTAAACACTGCTTGTTTACCTGCATGGCGAGAACTGCCGCGTTTGATCTGGCAGTATGGTGCCATTGATCCTTTAATGCACCTCATGCCCAGGGAGCCGGGGAAATGTATACCCCAAGGGTTGGTGGAAATAGCGTGTGCAACTCTCCTCTTCGTGTGTGTCCCCCCCCCCCCCCCCCCCCCCCCCCCCACACACAAGAGCTCCTACAACCCCTCTCTTCCCGCCCTCTGCACAGCTCGCACGATGCACCGCCGCCGCCGCCGCCGCCTCCAAACAGGCTGTTCAAACACATTTTTGAAACCGGCCTTGAACTCGACTCAATTTGGGGGAAACATTTGAATACGGAAGGTGAGCTGCCGAGAGAACAGAAGCGGCCCTCCGAGGACTGCGACTACGCCGCCTCTGTGTTGTGCTAATGAGCACCTTTGTACAAAACTGTAGCTCTTCAAACCCATGCTAATAGGAGGCCTGTAACTTTGCGCGACTCTCGACCGGTGGCCGCCCCCTCTGGGGCCGGGAGCTGCCGTTGCACAGCCACTGGTGGGAGAGGGGCTCACCTGGGCGCGCTCCCACTGGTTCCTGCTGGGAGAGCCTCATGGCTCGTGGACGGGGACGCCATTTGTCGGACTGTGCGCAGGTGGCCCGGGAGAGACGTGGTCCGGAAAGCGGGAGTGGCCAAGTCTGGAGTCAAGCGAGGATGGCCCTCCCCCCGCCCCCCTCGAAGCTGCCCTGTTTTTTTTCTCGAGGAGAAGACGGTGGGCTTAACGAGACTTGATTGCATTAACATTTGTCACACTGGAAAAGACCGGACGGGGCAGCAACACGCTGATTTGAAGACTAATGATGTGCTTTGTGTTTTTTTTTTTTGTCTTTGTCCTGACGTTTTGCGTAGCGAGAAGTTGGCCGAAACCTCAGGCACAGAGAGCTTTACCTCGGTTGTGTTCTCCCGAGCTTGGAGCGCTCGAAGTCCAGTGCTGAGGGCGTCTTCGCGAAAGCTCTTGGCAGGAACGCCGCGACCCGGGCGACCCCACGGCCTCCTGGGTCGAGGTGTTATTGGCTCCCGCTGCCCCCCTCTCTCCGGTGATCCTTGTGAAATGGATTGCTGGCTGCGGAGACAAAAGAAAAACATAACGTAAAAATCACATTGCCTTTATACAGTTGCAGCGGGCCGCTCGCCGAATAAAAATGTAATTTCATCCAATACGCCGTGTTTTAAGGTATATTGAAATAAAACTTTGAGGCAACCCGTCTTCTAATAGGTTAAATATTAATGAGGTTTTGGTCAAGTGAGCCAAATCCAATTTGGCCCCATATAACTTGCGGACATGGTTATTAAAAGGCCAATCTGTGCTGCTCCTATGGCCTTAACCCACCCCCCCACCACACACACACACACACACACACACAGACACACACAGACACGCGCGCACACCAGTTATGCTGTGTGTCTTTTTTAAACTCCATTCATCAAACGTTCACATCTGACTGACTACCTTCCTTTTTTTTTTGTAATTTATTTTAAAAGATCCTCTTTTCTCTCGACCTCACTCACCATTAATGGGCAACATCCCCAGGAACGGGGCCAATTTACACCCAAGAGAGAGGAACTCGCAAACAATTTCCCTCCCCTAAAAAAAACGCTTTGCCGCTTTTCATCCTCCAGGTGGATATAAAGAAATCTTGCATGATTTCTCCCCAACCCGCAAGAAAAAAAAGTTAGCGGCGGTCACACGAGACACTCGCCAGCCCCGGTCCCAGAGCAGAGGACGAGGGGAACTAGAAGTGACATTGTGGCTCTGGGCTGTCTCAAAGGATTAGGCATTACAGCATTCACTGGCATGTGCTTTTGTTCCTTCCCATTATATCTGCTTGTGCTTCTTTCCAGATGACTTCTTCCCCAAACTGATCCGGCGGGCAAGATAATTGATTAATATTTCTTGAGGGAATGATGACTAACCGTCGCTGAGGTTCAACCCAAACACACAGGTTAAACACAGTCACCGGCCCCCGATCAGAACTCGGGGGTTTTCATATTTGACAGATACAAAGAAATGGCCGGGAACATTTCGTTTGGGAGTGTGTCAACATGCCCCGGGCAGACGGGGCTAAGGTCGAAATCAGAATAAGCTGTTCACACAGAGTTTTACATTACGAACGAGAGAGGGTGAAAAAAAAAACAAAAAAACTACAATATATTAAATGCTGCAGCATAGGTGAATGCAATAATTAAAAAGGAAAAGGGGGATTTAAGCTGGGGAGTACCAGTTTAATCGTTAATTATGCATTTTCTTTTACAACGGATTTGAGGTGTTTTTAAAAAATTCTTAATGCTCCTTACGCATGCCTCAAACCTACCCAGAGCAAATGCAATGTCCTCCGCGAGGTTGTGGGTGAATAATTGCATTCCTATGCGGTCCATTCAAATAAAAATGATGAATGCAAATAATCAATTGCCTAAATGAAAGATAGGATTTATTATTATGTCGCTAAATTAAACGGGAAGAATATGGCAGAATTGCATTACATGCATTTGTTGTGGGGCAATAATGGGAGGTTGAATGGAACCATCTTACCATCTTAATAAGCTCTCATGTGATGCTCTCTAAAAACAATCATTACAGGCCTTCCTGGAGCACCCCCTCCCCCCTGTTTATTAATCAGCTAATTACACATTGACAGTAATGGGCCTGCTGATTCCCACACTTAAATGGACAGGGCTGAATGGCTCTTTAATGATTAGCTTTTGTGTTGCACCCTTCTGCTCGCTCTCTTCCTTTCCACACACACACACACACACATACATAGAAAATAAAACAGGACATTCAAATCAGCCCTCCCTGTGCGGGGGTTTGCACACAAGTGAGGTAAGAATCACCTGACAGAAAGAGCTGCGATAAAAAAAAAAAAAATCTGTCACAACACAGAAGAAACCAAACAAGAAAACAATTAGAGAGAGTTACGATTTTTTTTTTTAAAGGCAGCATGTCTGTGGTCACACTACATCCACTTGTGTGGCTTTCACTGAGAAACCGAGCCTCCAGCACACACAGCACAAAGCGTGGAGGTTTGGTGGAGCAGTGCGGGCAGGTGCAGGTGGAGACGGAGGAGATGAGGGTTTTTTTTTTTTTTTTTGAAGGACGCGGGCAGGGTGCGGAGTGGAGCCGGAGAGGGCGAAATAGTGCGGTGGGCTGCATTTCTGTCAGCAGAAGTGATGGCTGAGTGGTAGCGTTATTTGTCTTGTGCTGCCACGCGGCCCCTCGCACCAACCTGGGCATTAATGAGAGGGGGCCGGACCGCCGGGCAGGAACACGGCGGGCCTCCGACGCCGGTGATCTGTCACGCAGCCATCTTGCTCGGGCAAGGAGACACGTGAAGACAAAGGGGAGAGGCCGACTGAGGGGCGGGCCGGGGCCGGCCTCCACGTGGGCACCCTCATGTGGCGCTTAGCGAGCACGCAGAGATAACGCTCCAAGATGAATCCCACTCAATTTAACCCTACTTATTTTCTCTTTACTACTCTCTAAATGTAGCGCAGGGGAAATGAGCGCAATTTCTGGCTATTTTACTGTCATACCTTCACAGCGATAAGGATGAAAGGCATCATAGGAGGGAGAGAAAGCTAGGGGTTACATTACGGTATTTAATTTGTCTGCGTGTGAGGCCAGCCGTGGCTATCAAAATCCATCAGGAACTTTACACGGACGGATTCACCTCTGTCTCGCAAATCATTCTCCCAAAGTTGTGGAGTGGGTGGAATTTTTTTTTTTTTCATTCTGAATCACTGGGCCATACGTGGTCATCTATAATTCAATAATAGTATTCATATAAAAAAAAAAATAAAAATGCAAGCTATGGACAAAGTCCAAATAATCAAATCCCAAGTGATTAAGCATGGAAACAGTATACACACGTATTTGTGTATATAAATAGAAAGGCCGGATGCTTTGTTGCCGGTGTCAAGCCAGGCTTTGTCGGACTGAGCTGCTTTTCTGGATTGATGGCGCCGAGAGAAGTAGAAGATGGCCAATTTAAGGCCGAGAAACGGAGTGGTCCTCTAATCCAAACAGATACCTGGCTTGATAAGTTGCGGTGGTTTTTTTTTTTTGTTTTTTTTTTGTTTTTTTCCACCACCAGCTTCAGCACTGCTGTTGAAGTGCTAAAAGGGTAAAGAAAGAAGACAAAGCAACAGCTGGGTACCGCTGCAGTAATTCCCCACGGAGCCCCGGGAGACACCTCGATACGCAGACCATTTTCACTCCTGATTACAGAGCTCCGAATCAACCACTATCACATCCAACAATCCACCTCCTCTGGCCCACTCAAACACAAAGACTCGGCTGCCGGGTTCACTGAGAGCAGCGCCGTGCCCAGGTGTCTCGACGAAACGCACCAAACCATCTTACCATGCAGAACAAGGCGTCGACTTGCGAACGGCGGCCCGTTCCAACAGGGCGCTCAATCTGATTTTGCCGCACTGACGTCACGCGTGCAAACAAACATTTGTGTCAGAACGGCAACAGACCCAAATTTGTACACAGGGAGTGTGAAAGCTTGTCAGAGTGAATGTGCATCTCCTGGCAGCGGCGAGATTACCGGGGGAGAGACGCGGTGCAGCAGGCCTGCCAAAGTAAAGATTTATATAGAGCAGTTGCAGCTGCAGAAACTGACATTGGACGACATGGAATGCATGATAAATCACGGTGGACAGGGGGCACTAGACTCGAGAAGCAGGAAAACACTGTGAACAGAGTGGGGGGAGGGGGGGCCCACCAGGGACTCTGAATCCAGTTGAAAAAAACATTCAAATATAGAGTATTTAGAGTGGCTAAAAGATAATTGGAAGACACCTTGCTTTTTGTGGAAACAGGGCTTGTTTAGGATTTTGGAAAATACTCATTTCCCACCTCCTTCCCGACAGTGGATCCTTTTGCTGTCGGGAAACTGAGGGATGCCCCTCGTTCTGGATGTTGAATACGAGGGGGCCTTAAGGGTCAGGGGTGAATCCTTTTTTACTTTTATGGGAAGTGGCTGAGCGCTGAGGAGGTGAAGGACGGAACCGTTGGCTGTTCCATCACTCAGCGCAATAAATGGATGCAATCCGTATCCAAGTAAAGCACTGGCTGTTTTTAAATTCCACCTCTTTTATCCAAATGAATGATGGACCCCGGTGCGGCGCACTGTGCGGCCATATTAATATACATCAGAGGCCTGCGCCCCTCACTAAATCAGGGAACCACCAGCATTTGTTATTTAAATGACAAACAACAGCTGCGGGAGCGAAGCACCGAGAGCGGACGCGGAAGAGAAAGGTGGACAAACCAATTCAGATTTCAATCCAGCAAAGACACGGGGGCCCCCGAGCCATCAGTCTAATGAAATAAGGCAGCTCCACTGGTCCGGACAAACACATCGGCGGCTGCCTGATGCCACCTCCGACGGGACGAACTCCACAACACTCTTTTTTCCGCTTTCCGCAGCTCCAAATATAACGCAGTGGCTGTGCACTTCCCTCTCTACTGTTTACTCACCAGATGTTTAACGTTGTTGTAAATTAAAAAGTCAAGGGGCCACTAAAGTCATTCGAATTCATCGTCTGAAGGCAATGAGGACGAGGCGCTCATTGCAATCCCAAGATGGCTTGGGTATTACGAAAGGTGTCCTTAGAGCCGTTGCACTAGCACCGGGTGGAAATGGAAAGTTGTGTTTGAGGTATGGAACAATTGAAATCGGCAGGTTTCGCGTCAGTATGTGTGCGCGTGTTACCTGATGTTGTGACGGGCCCAGCTTCTGTTCCCCTACTCCTCCTGAAGTCGCCTGTGCATGACAATCCTGGGGTGAGGTTCCTCTGCCTGTGTGTGTGTATGTGGGGGGGGGGGGGGGGGCCCCATTTTTCCCCCTGGGGGTGGGGCC
>JAFBJU010000133.1:304090-341130 GCA_016785305.1 Colistium nudipinnis
AAAAACGTGTACAGTCTGTTCTGCTCGTTATTAACAATTATGCGGTATCCCAGAGAGGATTTAAAGAACAACACAACATCGCTGTTTGAAGAATACAAATAGACGCAACCTGCGCAAAACGACCGATTACCGAGGAGCACACAGACGGACGAAGCTCCTTGTTGACCAGCGTGGCTCATCTCAGGCCGCAGGCGACACACAGCTCACCAACCCTTAGCGGCACATGCTACAATAAGGCCCCGTCAGGGCAGCCTTTTAACAGGCGGCATGTTCCATGACCTCGACACCCATAAATCACCCGACGGGTCGCGCAGGCGCCGGGTGTCGAGCTGTCGAGTGCGGGCCGCGCTCTGAGCGAAGTCTCTATGTTGTATAATCAATAGATATAAAAATAAATGGCCTGACCGGTATTCTCTCGCCGCTACCCCTCTCTAATAAAATCCCAGTAATGCATATTTCATTTACTTTTATACTTATTGATTAGCTGTACTCCAGTTAGTAAATCACGTGCCTATCGATCCCTCAATCGTACCTCTGTCGGATAGCACATAACCAGCCATTTGCGGCCCTGATAAAAAGCTCAGCCGTTGAACTCCCCACAGTAAATCTTTGCAAACTAACTTTTTAATTCCAAAATCGATCCGACGTTTAAACGCCGCATTATTTCACAAGGCACGCCCGCGGTATTAAAAGTAATACCCTGATGCATTTGGTCCTAATGTGTGGAGGTCCATCCCCCCTCCATCCCCCCCCACCCCCCCTCATTACACCGCGGGGCCCCGGGCAGCCTGGAGGGAGGTGAAGGGGCCCTCCCCTGCCGCTGAGAGCTCCGGGGGCCACCGGGAGCCCGGAGAGACACTCGGCACAATGTTAATCAAACATGAGAATACCATCAGCTGGATCATTAACCGAGACAAAACACCGCCATTCATCTCAGAGCAGAACCAGCCTTTTTATAAGCACGCCGCGCGGCTCAGTGTAAAATTGATAGAAACACAACCAAAAAAAAAAAAAACACTGTTTTTATTATTTTCAACATCTGTTTGTTCATCACTTTAAACAGCCCGACAGATGCTGGCCTGTTGTTTTGTCCCTAAATATACAGGAACGGTGATGAGAAAACTAAGATCGACTTGGAGGCAATGAGCAATGAAGGAACGAGCAATGTGTGCGACGAAGACGGCTAAACAACAACGAAATTGGAACAAATGCACAAGGACGCGGAGGGGGGGGGGGGGGGGGCGGGGACGGACAAGAAAAGTCTCCGAGATGGATTTTTGTTCAGGTCGTACGAGACACTCTTAAAACGCAGCGCCGTCCCTCGGGCTACAGCGAAAAACGGCACTGACACAGGGTCAATTGTAATTTTGGCGCCCACATCCAAAAGCAAATATATCAATTAAAAATAATAAATCAAAAGAGGAGCGAGGAGCCGCGGTTACAAAATGGCCATCTATTTTCATTAGGGTACACAGCGCTTCAGGTGTGAGGAGGATCTTAAGATTAATAGAGGTATTCAAATGAATCAGAAAGGATTAGGGTCTCCAGGGAACATAATCGATGGCTCCAAATCAATAATCAATAGGCCACTCACACCAATATACCAACTGCTGACACCGAGATCGCACAATTAAAATGAAAACTGGGAAAGGGAGTGGCGTAAGACTATGATTTATCTCCCAGCACAAGTGTCATTTAGAAATAAATAAGTCAATAGATAAAAGCTGCCGCCGCCGCCTGGTCCAGGTGGGAGGCAGTTGCGCATTTTAACGCGGCCGCCGCGCGGGAGCATTACAGCCAAATCCCACAAAGCATTGCACCTCGCCAAGCGCCGATAGCGGGATAAACAGCGCGCAACCCCACACAGCCTTTATCACTTAACATCAAATCTCCGATTGTCGCCGTCAGCCCCGGCGCCAAACGGGAGATGACAGCTTTTATTAATACAGTATCATTTCAGCCTGGCCGCAGTGCGAGATTAATGTTTACACTCTGCCCACAGAGAGAAAACACTTTGCTCCTCAAGGGTGTTTGGAAACAAAGAAAAGTCAGACGTACGGGAGCTCGGCGGGAGGAATCGATCACGCGGCGCTAGATGTTCGGAAGGAATCAAATAAAAATAAATAACAATAACAACGCAGTGAAGTGAAAATTAAAGCGTGGACATTAAAGGAAGGTTGTTAAGAGCAGACCCGAGCCCTCATTGTCATGCAGAGTGATGTTGCTCATTGTCTGCGGCTGTTGGTGTGTTTGCGTACGGGTGTCATTTGGAGGAAGTTGAAGGAGGTGAACGGGGGCTGCGCGGGGAGCCGGGTCGTGAGGACGGAGCAGCCGTCTCGCTGGAGAGTGGATTTGAGCAGCTTTGGGAGATGGATTCAGCTCGCGCCTTTCCAACGGGACACATCAGAAGCCCCTCTCGTCAATCCCCCCCCCCCCTCCTCCCTCTCTCCCTCGTTCATTTGGGAGTATGATTTATACTTTTTGAAGTGAAGGGTCTTGAATCCCACTATAAAGGAATTAAGAGGTCTCCCCTGAGTCCACCATTCAAATGAGAGCATGGCAGGGATATTAGGGCTTTTTAATAGAGAGAAATTAGTATTCACAATGCCTCAAACTGGAATCTGAAGGAACCTTTCAGGTGGAGAAGAAAGGGCCAGTTTAGAAAAAGAAAGCCCTAAGAAGTCGGGGGCTTTTCATAGCAGTCGTGTTTTTGCCCCTCATCAAGGAGCGCTGGAGCGCTCTGTGAAATAGCCCCAGAGAGAGGGAGGCAAACGGGTGCGTGTGTGTGTGTGTGTGTGTGTGCGCAACAAAATTAAGAATGCACCATAAATAGACAGAGTGGAAACAATACAATGAGGAGACCCACAGTCTCGAGGCCGAGGGGGCTGCCGGGCTCCTCTATAGTCCCCCCCCCCATCCAGATCCAACAGTTCCAGGGATGACTGGGAGCCATGCGACGCTTTGACAAACATCTTTTGGATAAACCCCCCCCCTTTTTTTTTTTTTTAATGTTTTGTGCAGTCCCAGAAATGCAGGGATTTCAATTCTGCATTACAACTATGTCAACACAAAGTATTCCTGTCTTTGGGAACGGCGACCTTGAAAACTATAGCAACTCGAAGTGTCACTGCGTCTGACGGCGGCGGTGTGTTGTCACTCGGGCTCAGACTTAACGACAGGATTGCCATTAACACCAACAATGGAGCGCCGGAGACCCCTGGGCCTCTGTGCTGATGACACGTTTCAGAAGCCTGCTACAGACACGATACAGTCTATTATTTTCTGTAAGCCGTACAACAAGGTTAAATGCTATCGAGGTCTATAGGCTCTCCTCCTCCCAAATTAGCATATTGGTTTGTCTTTTTGGAGTTTTTTTTTTTTTTTTTTACAGTTTGTCTATCTAACAGGGAGTACGACCTGTATTGGATGCCTGTTTTGCCGGATGGCAGGCACAGTGAAAAAAAATTAATAAATACGCTAATAATGTATAAGAAATGTGATATTCCTTCTCTAAGCACAATAAAGCTGTAGCCATTTTTGTGTCACATTATTTCAAGAGCTGCCACCTCAGGTCTTTGGGTAAGGTCACATTAGGTTTGAAGACAAAGAGAAGAGGGGGGGAAAGAAAAAAAAAGGTTACCCAACGAAGGCAGCAGGTTGCTCGGCAATTATTAAAACAACTCATTTACATGTACAACTGTGTGGCGCGAGACCCCACACAAGGGACATCAAATCAATGTCAACAAAATGTGTGTGTGTATCATACACCACTGCACGGGAACACGCATGGCGTGTGAATTAAAGATTCATAGTCTCATCTCTAGTGCATTTGCAACATGAACATTTTATGTTCAAAGCGGGCCTGCGATTCACTCATTGACACAAGAAAAAACGAACAAACAATGAAATCCTGTAAAGTCCTTTTAACAGTAAGCGGAAGGACAATTTGGAGCCTTTCAAAGTTGAAGTTAGCGTCAATCGGTGACCTCAGCTTTGATTATTTAAGTGACTGGGCCACACACACACACACACACGTGCCTGTGGATATAGGGAGATTTGATTGAAAAAGGCCGGAGCTTCCAATAGGCCCGGGAGAGGCGGGTTTATTTGACGTGGCATTAGCTACCTGTTTCCGCAGACTGAGGAGGAACATCTGAGGTGGGAGCTCTCTGACATCATGTCAATAGGGCACACAGGTAAGGGGCACAAAGGGTGCAACTGGAAAATTGAAAGTATCGATATCATTTCGACTTTTTTTTTTGTTTTGTTTTCTTCGGCGGAATATATTGGTTTCAAAAGGGGAAAAAAAAAACGTGTGTTTTAACATACCTGGCTTCGATCTCGTTTTCCCACGGACGGCAGCCAAAAGCTAAAAGGAAAATGTCCTAATTAGGATAATTATCGGACAGGGAAGAATGATGGAAATGGATTTAATAACAGAAGTCGTAATGCTTGAAACGGCCTCTCTTACTCTCTCTGGTACGGATCTTGGGAGAAATGTCTCAGTCTCTCCACAAACACTGGCGTTCTGCTGCCCTGTTCAACACGAACAGGCACACACAGAAAAGGAAACGTAAACGCGCGAGCAGTAGTCGTACGGGTACTGAAGTGAAAGATGCACGTCGGCTCTAACCCTGCTGGCCATCCTCCTCCTGTCCTGCCTCCTGGCGCAGCAGGCAGCCGAGCCGGGCACTTGTTTCAGACACCCTGCAGCGATTCAAAAAAAAAAGAAAGTCACGTTGCCGTGTTGCAAAAAAAATTGTGGATGAAGGAGGCCATGCAAACTTTTTCTTTCAGGTTTGCCTTCAATTCTTGGGTTACATATATTTCAGCATATCTAACCAGAAGCCCGTGCACTGCTCGAATACAAGTGGGTTTTTTCCCCCCTTATTCTTCAATGTAAAGAATGGATGAATTTGTGTCCAAAAAAAAGAAATATAAAGTCCCGTTACCTCTCTTAAAGGGCCGCGCAGGTTGCAGGAAGGTGGCGGAAGGGTGCTCGTCCTCGAGGGGACGCTGGTTGTCCGCGTCCCAGTTGGGCAACAAGCTGGCGACGCCTGTCCCGGCTCCGCACTCCCCTTCGAAGAACCAGTCGCTCTGCTCGTCATCGCCTTCACACACACACACACACGCAAAAAATGCTGCATTGAGCTGGCATGTCACCTGAGCAAACCTGAAGGTCATTTTTTCGTCGTTTTTACACGCTGATCACAAAACCTCAGTGCCACGACGTGGGGTGCCACGACGCGACTTGAGGGCAGCCCGCGCTCCTCGGACCTGTCAGTCGGCCAAGCGTGCGCGGTCACCGTGCCTCTCACAGTCGAGGTGTAGTGACAACTGTTAAATCGGAGGCCTGCCCGGCCCCGCCACAGCTAATGAGATTAGCAAAGGCTTCAGCGCTCATTAACACGACATGACAACGTCTTATTAGAGTCGCCTGGGCGCCCAGCAACCGGCCCATTGTATCCAAAGCTTCCCTCTCCAGCCGCCGCCGTCCCTGGGAGTCCAAATCGGAGAACTCTTCGTCGCCCGCGACTCGGCGAAGACAGCGCTCGCCGCGAGCTTCTATTATTCATCCACATCCAATCAGATGTGTGCGTACGAGATTGAAATTGCATGAAGTTGCCGATCTGTGTGCGTGGAAATATGTATATATATTTTCACATACCTTGTCTTCCTTCATCATTGGTAAAGAGGCCAGGGTCACTGCTGCATGTGCTGCTGGTTTCCCTGTAAAGAGTGGGGGGGAAAGGGGAAAACACGTCATGTGAATGACCCGTTTCTGTACCGTCAATGACATTAGAGGAGGGAGAGCACGGCTGTGATTTGTCATCTCAAACCGGTTGGGGTGCTTCGGGTCGGACAATGTTACAGCATCTGAAAAGGGAACAATGTAAATCAAACATTTTAACATGCCCCCCCCCCGTTGTGGCCATATTTAACATATAACATTCAATAATTGAAATAATGAAGAAGTCCAGAGCTAGAGGTCGACATAAATGGAAATGACACAAAAAGACGGAGCGTGCTGTGTTCTCCCTTGCCGCGACGGCAAACACACAAAGGCAGGAGGAGGGACTCTGATGGAAGCCACTGAGTGACATGCACAATCTAATTGAATATCCGCCGCTGTCAGCTCCAATCTAATCTGGCCTGCGTTGTGGAGGATGACAGGAGAGCGTAACACATTCCCCTGCCCGCCCCTCCCTCTGGGTGTGCCCCACACGCCGAGCGACCCCGCACACGTGCCTCTTCCACACAAACAACTGGCCAACATCTGCTGTGTGGGCTGCCACTTCTTATTGCCTGGCCTGCTCCATCAACGCTCTTCTCGACACCCCGCAGGCAACCCCGGTTGCACTACACTCCTCTCCACACACACACACACACACACACACAGACACGCAGACACACACACCGTGCCCCCTCCGCTCGCCCAGACCACCCTGGGTCTCTCTGCCTCTCTCACACCTCGGCCACCTTGGCCCGGGACCTCCAGACACATCCAAGGTCACACAAAGTGGGAGGGGGGCAGAAGGGTTGGAAGTGGTGAAAGTAAAGAAAAAAAAAAAAAAAAGAAAAAAGGATTTGTGCGTTCTGATCAAACAAAGTTTTTTTTTTTCCATTTACATTTCTGCACATTTGCCAGTGTGGGCCAGCCAACTAATCAAGGTTATAGGTTATACATCTGTGATCCGATCTGGGAAGAGTTTGTCCTGTGCAGAAATAGCTGTTTGATTGTGAGAAAAAAGTACTTAGTATTCAGATTAAGAGGAACAAGTTGTTCCTCTTAATCTGAATACTAAATACGGAATACTAACTGCTGGCTTTGGTTTTGGGTTGACCAAAGGACAACAACGCAAAAAGCAGATCACCTCAATCCTTTAAACAGAGGTAACGGCGTTCTTGTGAAAGCAAGGGGGAGCACGTTGCTTCCTGTTCATCACCGCTGACCTTGCTCATAGGAGAGGGCTGGAGGGGTCAGAGATGCGCTGATACGGCGCTTTGCCATATTGCGAGAGTTGCCTGTCCGTTGCGGCAGGATCAGGAGAAACGTTCGTCAGCCTGCGCAGCTTCCTCACCAGATGGGCCTGCATCATCTCCCCTCTCACATCCCCTGGAAGCAGATGTGAGAGGGGGGCCGGCCTCTCCGGGGGAAACCTGGAAGATGTCTGAGAAATCCCCCGGCCGCCTCCACACACGGGCTGGCGCGCGAAGCATCGGCGGAGGACGCAGCCACGAACTCACCGATGAGCAAGTTATTGCTTATGGTTGAGTTCTCGGCCGCAATTTCTTTCCAATTAGGCACCCGAGGCGAATATCTACGTTGGCACTCCGGGAGAGAGAGGGGGAAAGTTTGAAAAAAAGCGTCACAGGTAAAAACAATCAATCAGGGACGCCCATTAAGTATTTATCTGTATTAGAGGCGTAATGCGGTGTCGCTTGGAGCAGCGCAGGGCCCGTGTGAAACGGTTCCCATTAAGTACCGCCTAATTAATGGCCATGAATAATTGAGAGCGCCATTTTTCTAGGGACCAAAAGGAAACATCTTCCTTCTACGGCGTTGACCTTTGTCAAGAGAAGTTGGGTGGAAACATTTGGGGCAAACTTAAACTTGGTCTCACGTGGAGATATAAGTCAAAAGATAACAAAGGGGAATGTTTACTCCAGCAGGCAGCAACAGTGGCCCAGGTCAAAATTGTCACCACTTTTTATCGTGGATCAGGTGTAATAACAATTAGAAATAAGACTATATTTCCAGGGGGGAAAGAAAAGCAAGGGCAAAAACAAAAGGTGCAGAAATGAACTCCCGGCGTGACCCTATTGTCTGTACACAAGCCGGAGGGGTGAGGCAAAACACAGTATCCAGATGAGCACCAATCATTAGGATATAATCCTCAGCTCCTGCGAGAGGCAGACCAGTTTGCAAAGAGATTACAGGCTCGCTGCCATTTATTGAGCCCGGGCTCATTCTGCAGAGGAATAAAGAAGAGGCAGAGACGGAGGGGAAGGTGGGGAGGGGTGGGGTGGGGTGGGGGGGCAAAGGGGGGGGGGGGGGGGGGGGGGGGGGGGGGGGGGGGGGGGGGGGGCAAAGCGCCGATTACAATGGATCTGCGGGCTCTTCAAACAAGCTGCCCCAACCCAAATCCATGCTCTCTAGCATGGGTGTCTGATTATAAGGTTATCCCACCCCTTCCCTAGGCTGCAATAATTGGATTAGTCTCAGAGATTTATGAAAATTAACTTTGGGCAAATGCGGCGATGCCGCTTCCCCCCCCCCCCCCCCCAAAAAAAAAACTCCTAGAACAGTTTTCAAAATATAAATTGCGCTGTGATAAAGCCGAGTGTGAGTGACAAAGTGGTGTTGTTGTTTTTTTTTTCTGGTGGCAGGGTTGTCGACAACATTCAGCGACACGCACTCACACAGCAAGGGGGGGGGGAGGGGCTTAGGCGGTGCCCGGACGGAGTCCACCCACAGGTGAGGCCTGCTTGCCGGGCCAGCCTGGGTGCCAGGTGGCCTCGGTGCCAGCAGGCTGGGCCAGGTCTAATCAAGGATGTGGAGCCCAACTGGAGCCGCAAACATCTGCTCGGCCCGCACTGTGGTGGCTGAAGGCAAAGGTCTGCTCAGTGCGCTCATAAAGAGGAGTGACCTTGACGAGAGGCGTGTTTTAGGAGACCAGACACTCCGTATTAAAAAAAAGAAAAAGGGTAATGGAATGAAAAAAGGAAAGAAAGACAGAACGAGTGCGTCAAAAAGGAAATTTAGAACAATGGCATGTGTCTCTGACGTCTACATTGGCCACACACACACACACACACTCTTGAGTATAAATATTTCTGGTGCACTACTGTCAGCCCCTCATCTCTGCCGCCATTTGTTTGTATCCTTTTCCTCCGCCAGGGCCTAACCATTAGATTGTGGCGCCCTCGGTGCGGTGTGGCAGTCTACTGAGCAGCAATCAAGAGCGTCGGCGTTGTGTAAGTGAGAAATGATTGACAGCGGGCCGCGGTGTTCCCATTTATTTCTTCTCCGGAGCTGTTTTCTGTCAGAACGGCTATTGATTTTTCCATAAAGTAAGAAAACAAGTACCGTTTAGGGGCTAGGGAGGTCAGCGCAAATGAAACCAGAAGATCTAAGGCCTTCTGTCTGTCCCATTACTGGTTACCTCAAATGTCTTCTTCTCGCATTATTATTATTTTTTTTTATACGATCAACTGATAACCAAATCACCGAGGAAATAAACTGTGCAGGAGCATTCCAGGACGTCAAGGATGGGAACTCAAATGCTTCAGTAAGCAACTGCATTGTTTTAACTCACTAATAGTATTTCATGTCAAGAACACACTTATATTTTGTAAAAATTAAAACAAACATAATATAATAAACGCTAGTCCTTACTGAATATGTTCATCCTTAATTTAGAAAGAAAATATTGGGAGAAATCACAGGAGGATCTCATTTATTTTGTTGCACTTAACAATACCCACAATAAGAAGATGAGAAAATATGCAAGTACAATTACCTTTAAGTTCTATGCAACTCCACCTCTAGATTCCAATCAATTCTACAGACCGAAGTAGACCACAGACAAGTTTGTGTAGCCCGTGGTGAACATTTGGTCCTTTTGATTCCACACTATGTTTCCATATCCACTCTCTGCGGCTTGTTATGGCCACATTTAGTTACGCTGACTAAAATGCACACAAGAGGGTGCACTGTGGGACACCGGGACGGGCCGAGCATTAATTACCCAGCCCAAGACAGGAACTCATTTCAAAGCAAATCAATAGCACACCAAGTCACTTGTTTATTTGCGACAATATTTCTCGAAAGGAAATAATGAGCTGGCAGATGCCCGGAGGCATAACTATCAAAGATCCCTCCCTGGCGATCATTTCAGCTATAGGGGATGAGGAGGGAGAGACCCCATCATTCATTTTTAATGTCAACTCAATACTTTAAAGTGGAGTGGCATGATTGTGATACATTTTTTTTTGGTTTAGTCGAGGACACGCTGAATATTGACAACTGGCTCAATGAAGACAGGGAGTGTAGATCATCTTAAATGTCGCCTTGTTAATTGCTTCTGTCTGATAGTAGTTATGCCCATGACTTTTATGTTATGGGTTTAACTGCCTTAGTAACTCTCCATTTAAAGGGTAAAAGGGGCTTTTAGAGTTTTCAGCTCCTTTTCCGGTATGGTCTTAATCTTGACTCTTTAAACAATGACAGCATTAACATTTGGCTTGTTGCAAAACTGGACGTTGTGCGGAAGGTTTGGGAAAACTGGGAATCACAAATAGCAGACCGCCGATTGTGAAAAAGTTGTGAGTGAGCTTGGACAAAGAAAATATAAACCGAGAAAGAAATGCAACAGCCTTACCCGTCAGACAGGTTTTCCTCAGCACCATCTCCGCGTTCCTTGGCCATTTTTCTCTTCCAGCATTCTTTCCCCAACAGCCTGGCTCCTTCGCCGCGTCTGTCCGCTCCCATCCAACCGCCGGACCCCTTCTTCGATCGCGACAGCTGCTGCATCCTGGACGACCTGCACCTCTGTTTCCCGTCCACACCAGAGACGTTCAACTTCTGCCGCAGCCTGACCGCGACGCCCGAGGTCACGCGTTTGACCTTCCTCCGCCTCCTGAGAGGCCGTGCTGGATTATTCTCTGTGAAGGAGTCAGACTCCGGCCAGGAGGGCTGCCTCGCCCTGACCACCGGGCCTCTCACGATGGAGTGCCAGCGGCCGGTGGAAGCCAGGTCGTCGGAGTCGCTGCAGTTGGCCACGGCAGGGGTGACGGCTGAGGAAGCGCTCTGCCTGTATTGCTTGGCCTCGTCCAAGCTGGACTCGGAGGCCTCGACCCAGCAGCGCCTGTGCCCCACGGGGTAGAGGGAGGACTCGCGGCAGCGCTTGCGGACCCTGCGGCGGCGGATCTGCCGGCGCCGCTGCAGCGGGCTCAGGACCATTTCCTCCCACAGCTCCCCGAGCTTACTCTGCTCCGAGGTCTGCTCCAGTGCGGACACCAGGTCCTGCACCAGCTCATCCATCATGGTGCTGAAGAGAAGGAAACGGAGGAAAGTTCAGTGATGCGCTGACACTGTGCAGGATGGCAATCAAAATAAAGTGCGATAGTTACAAGCAGGGTAGATAAGTTCTGGTGCTTGACACAAAATAGTGTAGCAAATCACAGCCGAGTAGTGGATAGGGTTTGGGTTAGGGGATTGGGTTAGGGTAAGGTAACAAACCAAGCAGCAAACCTAGGGGAAACACTGATATCCTTATGATATGAAATGACCTCATATTCGTATTGGCCAGTCTTATTGTCACAGTCTATTGTGTCCAGCAGTGTCAGCTGAGACATCTCGAGCAAATGTGTGATTTCTGGATGAGGGATTGCTTAGCACTAACTATAAAACCCCAACCATATAACATACCCAAAAATGTTTATTTCTTAAAAATGGACAGTGCGCCATTCAAACAGGAATGCCACTATTTGATGTGACATACGGGATTACAGCTGCAAGATCATGTGTATCTCCAGTGCCTCGTCAGGTCAGAATGAAGAAACAACGGAATACTTAGTATACAAGTATACACTCAGAAACACAGAAGACCTGCGATACAAAACTGCACACAATAGCACATCACAAATGTATGTTTGTCAACTGTATGCACGTCCTCTTCCAGAGCATGAGATAGGATCTTAAACGGAGTGGAGTTCACGGCTGAGCAGCTTCCAGCAGAGTTTTTTTTTGGAGTTGGTTTTGCGAGGGCTGAGGGAGCTGCAGCCTGCTCATGTCCTCGGACAGGCTGTCCCAATGACAAGTGGATGGAACAGAAAAACCGACTGCCCAAAATGCACTGCTGTGAAACGGTACGCTCTCATGTGGACGGTGCTCTGGAAGACGTAATGTGAATTTGCAGAACATTTAAACTGATGTTTTTCACCACTATTATTATTATCTCTGCCTCTTCTACGATGGGCAACTCGGTGAACACTGCAGCTGAATAACACCGGTGAATGTTCACATCTGAATGGATCTTATTCTCGTTAATGTCATGTGGGGATTGAATCTTGAGCTGTGGCTGCAGCATTAGCTCCGTTGGGCCTCTCCTCTGAATGAAGTAGAGCTAAATTAGCGTTTTCTTTTGATTGCTAAAACATTATTACGCTAATTTTGCCCTTTAAGTCCCCCAAAAAACAGCGAAGTGCACCGTGTGATTTTATCGTGGTGCAACATATGTTTGTCGTTTGCACACGCGTTAGCAGCTACACCACACGCATCATCCTCACAACTGGAAACCTACACGACACCAGTGCACCGAAACAATAGCAGAGGCGGTTGTGTCTCCGTGCCGTGTTACGTAACATCTCCCATGTGAGCTCAGCACAAGGACAATTCCCAACAACCCCTCGCAGTTCTGCCCCGTTCACGAACAGCGACACGCGCCCTTTCACGCTGTGTATTGCACTGGCAGACACAGAGTACACGCAGCGGCCGTCACAATGTGACACACATGAACGGGCAACGAGCCCCCAGTGTGTCTGCACTCACCACTCGACGCTCTTGTGTTGTTTTGGTTTTCTGCACAGCTGGGACTCGGATCGCACTTCCGCCCTGCGCGCCAGCCAATCCGGCGCCGCCGCCTCGCAGTGACGCGCGTCTCAAAGCATCACGTCATGGATACGGACCCAGACACAGATAACACACGCTGACCACCGCTGAGTTCATCTTACAGGCTGGTACCCTTCCTTCCGTGTGTGTGCGCGTGCGTGCGTGCGTGCGTGCGTGCGTGCGTGCTTGTGCATCAGTATTTTAGTCTTACATAAAAAGGATTTTCCTTTGGATTTGACACAACACAGCTTTGTACCATTTCTCTTGGGGTCAAAGCAGTTTTGGGCGTAAGATGGAGCAATGCTTTAAGCCAATAAAATCCCCAAAGTGACGTGCACAGTGTTTGCATTTTGGGTAATTCAGGCGCCGCTGTGCCTGGTTTTATAAAGTAGACGAACACATGTCAACATAAAGATGAAAACAATTTCTCAGGACATAGCCCTACATTGAACCAATCAACCCACCGCCTTCGTGGATCATATGATTACAGTCTGAAATGAAGAAACTGTCCAACCATACAAGCCATCTCTGACAGGCATTCATTCAAAATCAATATTAAAGAGGCTTTACCCATTGCGCTTGTTAAGATGACTATCACAATGTTACTTTACACTCGTTTTAAATCTACACTGACATTAACATTTTGTTCATGTCTTAAAACAAAATCCCAAACCATGTTAAATTTGTAATTACAGTAGTTGTAGATGATGAGATTACCCCAATTACATTACACTCGCACCTTTAAAAAAAAAACAATAGGGAACTAATAAGTGTTTAATGATGCGTGACAACTCTCAGCCAGTGTGTTTCCGAACGAAGCAAAAGAAAAAGTCATTTACCACTTCTTTCGTCTCTCGGATGAAGGCGGCCCAAATAATAAAAAAAAAAGAAAAGAAAAGAAAAGTCTGTGAAAACGAGTACAAAAGCCATTTAATCTCTCTCATCTTCCTCTTAATAACTGCAAATTTCCCCCTGGGCCCATGGGAGAGGGCCTCTCTGTGCTGCTGCCACCTTATCTGTCGCGTCCATATTTCAGTATGCCGAGCGTCTCCCTCAGTACCCAGCCCCCGGCCTCCTCTCGCCGGGGCCTGTGGGGAAGCTGGGCTCCTGGGCCCGCCATTGTTCTGGCCTGGGAGGAGAGTCCGGAGAGAGCCCTGAAAGCCGGAGAGTGGGAATATTAAAAAAAAAGAAAGAAAACTTGAGCCACTGCTTCATTAAGCAGCAGCCTTTCACAAGCAAACATATCAGAAACAGCCCCCTTTCAGAGACAGTAATTAGCAATTTGGAAACCTTGCCCCCTCAGGATATACAGTTTCAATTTAGTCAGCAGCTTTAGATTCTTAGGCACTTAATATTCATTGTTTCTGCCATCTCCCCAATTTCTCGACGCACATTGTCTCGTCTTTTACTGGCGATAAAGTGTTTTATCTTTCGTGTAATTCTCCCTTTCAATGAGCCCCCTGAAAGAGAAGTTCATTTTTTATAAATAATTTTCCGAGGGATTCGCAAGGAATGTGAGAGATTTGATGGCAAAGTGCTCTTCAGCAAGAGCAAGGCTCGATATCATGCAGAGCTCGGGCCTCATTGAGGAAGTCTGGCAGGAAATGGTGGATGAGAAACGTTCCTGTGACTCACCCAGAAGTCGTATTGCAGAGTGAAACCCTACGTCTGGCGACATAGGGGATATTGAAGTTTAAAACGTTAGTGTTAAATAATTTGACATCATGCAAAAGACAACTTCACGGTTTACAATCCCTGCAGCTTACCTCAGCCATTCTGTTCAAAAAAAAAATAATCTCTGCACGAGCATGGCAAACGTCCTCCATGGATAGAATTGCAAATGTTTGCAAACTGCTTATTAAGCCAAACCACATATCAAACCTCAGGGAAGAGGCGGACTGACACTTATCTTCGCCTCCGTGGAGCCTTTGTTTCAGAAATTCTACCACTTCTATTCATTTCCAATCAGCATTGTCTAATAGAAATAATTGATTTTGCCACTTCTTCACAAATGGAAGAAAAAAAAAAAAAAGGGAAAAAAAAAAGCTTGTGATTAAACATTTTGTCACCGAGCCTTAAATTCCAAGATCCTCATCGACACTCGGAGAAAAACATGTAACTCATTAAATGGAGAAAAAAAAAAGAGAAAAGGAAAAAGAAGAAGCTGAGATGTGAGAAGAGGAGGCAGGGAATGAAATAATGAATGGAGTCATGAAGTGAGCTATCTTTCCCAGGCAGAGCGCCACTAGGGATGCAAACTCTCAGCCACAAGAAATGAGCTACCTATCTGTGAAAGGAGTGACTGCTCCATCCTATTTGATTTGGCTCTCCTATCATCTCTTAAGAAGATGTCAGCCTTGCTTCTTCTATTGCTCCGAGCCTTTATCAACCGGGAGACAATTTCCCAGCAAAAAAAAAAAAAAAAAAGAAAGAAAAAATGAGGGCTGAGACGCATTTTCGGTGCCTTTCAGGGAACAACACTAAAGAATAAGTGTTATGCGATAAAAAGCGGGTTGTTAAATAGATCTGTCTATTTGTATGGTAATAATGATCGCTTAAAGACTCGGCGCGCCGTGACTTGTAGAACAAGGAAACAAATCTGTATTCACGTGTTGTGTTAACATGACTCACCAAACGACCTTGTGAAACTTTCATACGATAAAAAATGAGCTGGATTCCCAAGTTTTGTTCCGATTGTTTTGTGTCACACGCTTCCCTGTCCTTCTACTACACTATCTGCACGGAGCAAACTGTCCATCTCCCATTACTGCATACTCTCAATATATATATATAAAAGAAGACAGTTGTGTTTTTAGTGTCGCGAGGATTTCAAGTCAGCATTTATCTCAGTGTACAGTATATTGGTAAAAGAAACTCCTGACACGATTTTGCTACAAATGTGTTGTAGGCGTTAACCTTTGAACCTTGCAACAGACTTTCCATATTAATATATAATATTTTCATTCAATTCAATATTTGCATTTCATAAGTTGTATGTCTTTTTAATTAGAAAAAAAACACAATTTACATTTTAGTTCAATTAAAGAACTAATCACTTGTGTTAAGGGGGTGCAGAAGCCAGCCTTAAATGTTTCACCACCAGTCAAAAATACAGCCGTGTTTTTTTCTTTTTTTTTTCTGTCTGTCCGTCCCTCAGTACTGTTGCTCCACCACTGCTGATGACAAGAGGAGGAGGAGGAGGAGGAGAGGGAGGAGGAAGGGGGGGGGGAGAAAGATTACACGTAGCTCTGCAGGCCCCACATGAAAAGCACTAGAGGTAGATTGATTAGCCTGCTAAGTTTGGCTGATTAATCAGGGCCTGTAAGGTGGAAACGAGCACCATTTATGGCTGATTATCTTCCAAGAAGGCAGAATCTGACAGCACAATTCTGAGAGGAACGTTTCAACCTCCATTTAAACCCAAGAATTTGCATCTCTGTATTTCAGTCACACGTAGAAAAAAAAAATCCCAGCTTACATGTATGGTTTAATGAACATTTACATTTCTGGCGTGTCCCTAAGTCTTTCTTTCAGGTCAGACACCTATTTCAATGACAAAAATGAACATTTAACCCAATAAATGAATGTAAAGGACACTGAATTGCTCGCTCTAGCCTGAAACCCTCAGACGGCACACCATTCAGAGATTAAGGCTGAATATCATTAAAAGAAACAACTGAAAATTATGATTACTGAAGAAAACAATCACTCGATTATTTAAAGCCTAAAATAATATCTTCGAGCAGCCCCGGTGCCGTATTTGTCAGATCTCCAAGTCCAGCCGGAACAACATCCATCTCATGCTCCAGCAGAAACTGAAGAACCAGAACTCGCTTATTCACCACGGACAGTGAAAGACAGACTTGAATGCAAAGTTTCTGAGACCTTTAACATTCAAGCGATATTATAATAATGCTGCCACTTCCAGAACGGAAAGTCGAGAGGACAGTTGCAAAATCACCCTTTTCATCTTTGACAGTTCATTCTCCATGGAACAAGACCACAGTGTGAAATAAAGTCACTATATAGTGAGAGTCGGGTTATTTCACACAAACCAAACTAAAGCAAGGGTTTAAATGTCAAATGTATTCCGCTTCGTACATGCCACGTTTCTCGGGAAACAATAAGCAGCTCCCCCATCTCTGGGCTGGGCTCTTTATTGCCATTGTCCAGTCCTGCAGCCCTCTATCTGCCTCCGAGTGGCCTTCCCCAGCCTGGTCACCCTTTTCCATTTGCTTCCTGGGATAACTATAAAAATCTGTCAGGAGACAAGGTGGGGTTTTTTTTTTTTTTCCGCTGGGCTCAGCCTGGCTGGCAGATTGAGAGCCCCCTGTAATGTACAAGTCTGTTTTTATTATTCTTGCTGGGGGAACACTATTTCATCAAGTGCATGATTCCGCGGAAGAGAGGAGATAGCCCCGGCCGGGGCCATATTTCTTCCAATCAAACATTCCAAGGGGAAAAAATGAGTGGGTGCCATCAAATCCCAGAATAATGCTGCCAGATTTTATGTAAAAAGAAGGACTGATGGACAAATACAGGAAGGCAAGACAAGTTTAATGACGTGTGTTCAGGAGCTGAGATTGGAAAACTGACAGAGAAAAGCAGCCTCTTTGCCGGAATATAAATTGTTGTGCGCTGTAAAAAGGCTTTTATCTGGAGTGAATATAGGACGTAATACGCAGGTCAGGGTTAAGTCATTTTCTCCGGCAAGTTAAGCGAATAATGAAGGCGAGCCGGCGCGGAGAGGAGCACTGCTACCGCCAGTTTGTCTTCATTTATTATGCCAAATCTCATGATTTTGGCGTCGGCGTGGTGAGGGCTCTGGCGCGCACCGGTGGACGACATATCGCTTAATTTACACAAGGTAATGAAAGCAGGGAATGGGAGGACAAAACAATTTACCTGCTGACACGGGAAGAAGTGATTTGCGAACATTGGGGGAGGGGGGGGGGGGGGGGCTCTAGGCAGAGGGCCAGGGCCAAAGGGTGGGAGAAAAGGGGAGCAGAGAGAGGGGACGAAGGAAAAGGAGGGGGGCACGGAGAGATTAAAGAAAGGGAGGAGGGGCAAAGGGATGAAAGCGGCCGGCAGGGAGGCTTCAGCCTCCGCTTCTTAGGTGATGATGATGCTTCAATAAGGCGACAGTAAACTCTTTCTCTTGGCCCCCCAGACACACACACACGCGCACACGGACACGCGCACGCGCGCGCGCACACACACACAATTACATGCAATCAGGCAGCGAAATTGACCTCAGATCTGGAGGGTCTGTTCTGACAAGGCCCTTGTTTTTAGCCCCCCCCACCCCCCTCCAGTTGTAATCACTTATCAGGGAGCCACTCGTGTGGCGGGGATGGGCGGACTCGGCATCACTCCGCGGCCGCAACAGGTCTTTTCTCTCAGTGACCAAATGTCTGGCTGATTGTCGTGCCTCACACTCACCTGGCTGCACAGCTCAGTGAGCGTGTGTTTGACCACTACTAAATAATGTGCCGATTCTTTTTGGCTCGAATGAAATAATGCAAACAGCTGAGCGGCAACATGCATCTTGGGATTTCAATGGGCAGCGTCATCATTTTGCTCCGTATTCTGCCAATGGAGATGCGGGAGTTACCCAAAAGGGACGTTACATCACCAAATGACCCAGATCCAAATGTGGTCCGACAACAGCCAATCACTCCACCGTATTGATGGATGCGTCCTAAAAACCGAAAAAAAAAAAGAGCTTGATTGGCCATTCAGCTGATGGCCATTCACACAATCAGAAAAAAAAAAAAAAACTCTCTGAGAGAGGCCGAGACTCCCTGACAATATGTGCCGGAGCGGCACTGTAATTTTCCAATCACTAGCCCCTTCTGGCCGGTGCCACTCCTTAGGGCAGTGAGATCAGATGAGCTCTGGCATTTTCTTTTGTCAGAGGCCAAACTCTATTTGTCTGCTCGCAGGAACAAAAACAATCTGGGAGCCAAGAGAGAAGGAGAAAGAGAGATCGGCCTTGTTTGGTCTCTCTGGAGACGGGCCAAGGATGGGGCAGGCGGAGGGAGGCAGGGAGAGAGAAAGGGGAGGGGGTGGAGGTGATCGGGGGACAGGGCGGTGACACAGATAACTGAGCCGCCGCCCCCCCCTACAAACACACACATACACACACACACACACACACACCCCTTCGGCCCCGGTGGATGGATGGCTGGTTGTGGCGATGATGAATGGGGGGAACGTGGCTCAGCCCCAGCTTCCCGCTGTCGCGGCTTCCCCGCAGGGCGAGACGGAGAGAGGAAGTGTCACCCTCTGCGGGCCCGCTGGGCCAACCTGGACTCTGCCGAGTCCCGCTGCTGCAGCCTTCGCAGCAAATCAAACACCATAACACCCGCCCACCCCCCCACCCCCTCCCCCTCCCCAAACGCGGCCACACACATAGCCGAGTCCCTCCACTGATGTCTGGGAGAACAAAAACACACTTTCCCCCCGAGCGTGCTGCCTCTGAGCTTTTCCGCGTCGGCCGCTGCTCTCCAAATGATTGTGGACTGAGGTTAAGGGGAGGAAAAAAAAACAAAAAAAACAGGGGGGCTGATGGGAGCCCAGCTCTCCCGGATGGAGAACACCACTTCTTGGGGCCCGCAGCCTCCCCTCCCCTCCCCGGACCACCGCTCGCTCCACAGGCTGCTTTCCCCCCTTCGCAATGAGAGGTGACAGTGAACAGTGGAACTCGTCAGTGTGAATAACACACAGTCACGCTTGGTGAGACCCTCTGGTGGAGCGCGACATGCGCGCACACACACACACACACACACACACACACACCCCCGAGGCTCCAGGGCCCAGCGCTAGGCACGCCGTCAGCCTCAGTGATCCGCCCTCCTTCACAGCTTAACCCGGGACAAATTGAGCTAGTTGACGGGTTAAATTTGACACGATTTCCCGTCGGAACGTGCGTTTGTCGAACAGTACTTTTTTTTTTTCTATTTTTTCTGGGGGGGGTGCTGGAAAAGAGTGAGTTACTGTAGATGTGTGAGATGTTAACGAACGCAATCAGCATAGAGCGCTGCCTCGGGACGGCGACGAAGGTCAAAGTGACATTTTTTATTTATTTATTTTTTTTCCCTCCAACTTTACCAACTCAGCGGAGCTCACATTACTGTACAATCAGGTCCGTGGCGGTCACGTGTGGGGCCCCTCAGCGGTGCGCCGCGCTCCATAGTCTCGCTTTGTCCTTCAGTGGCACCTCGTAAGAGCCATAAGTCCATAACACAACCAGTGGTCAGGCTTAATTTACCCACTTTCTCCGTCCACTGCCCCATCAGCATATAGTATCACATAACTGCTAATGGGCTAATGGAGGAAGGAGGAGGAGGGGGGGGGGAGGGAGGAAGCGGCGAGCGAGGGGCCCGAGAGCAGTAGTTAGGGAAATGGAGCTCAGGTTCATCCAAACATTTAATAACTTATCCAATCTGGAGCGCTCACCTCTTACTGGTCTAATTATATCATTTAACTGGCTCGGACGCGAGGGCCAGCGCGGACCCACTGTCTTACAGTGTCATCTCATAATTATGACTTATGCCAGCGTGGCCCAGCAAGCTGGATGAAGTCGGCTTGCCATAAATTTTAATGATCACTTAGACAATACGAACCGTTTCCAGGGCTTCCACGGAATTAGCAGGGAAATATGGACGCCATCGCAGGGAAAGAAGCTGAAGCGGGGAAACGAAAGGGGGGGGGGGGGGGGGGGGGGGGGGGGGGGAAGAAGGGGGGGGTGGGGGGGGGGGGGGGGGGGGGGGGGGGCGTTAGAGTGAAGACGAGTGTGTGTGCACGTGTGATACGTGTTCGAGGAAGGTGAGTTCAGACTGGGCAGACGCAGCCGCCCGATTGGGTAGGATCGGGTTCTGCGGTCACCGGCCTGCCAGGAGGCCAACGTCAGGCCTGTCTGAGGGCCAAACACCCGAGTACAGTCTGTTTCGATGGAAAAACGGCAACTGACACTCGACGCGTGCGAGCCAACAGCTGACCTCACTCCGCGAGCGCAACGTGGAGGAAAGCCTGGCGCGTCGAATGTGGAAAGTTGGTGCCTTCTTTCAACAGCACGGCAGCAGCTTTTAATAACTTTCAAAAGGTTGGAGGGAAAAAAATAAAAAAAACAGTCGAGGCCTTAATAGTGGGAAAAGAAGATGGGGCATGATGAAATCTTTTTTTTTTTTTTTTTTTTTTTAATAGCTGTAAAATGGCTAATTAGCCCTCTATGATTAATCATAAGGGCGAGCATGGATTGGGAGGTTTTGAATCTCCTGGCGTTTCACAATTTTCTGCTAAAATAATTTTACATTTCTGGTGTAATAAAAAAAAATAATAATAATATTCCGTGACCCCCGCGACCTTTGACATCGGTAGGTGGAAATATTTCTACAAATCGGCCTTTTTGGCTCGTCAACTTGTAAATGAGATGAAAACGCGGCTTGCATTCACAAATACCGTTGTAAACCAACACCACACGAAAATGAATATTGATTTGAAAATGCAGGTGGCCGACCCAGATATTCTGCTCTTGTGAAAAAAAAAAAAAGGAGGAGGAGGGAGGCCGGTCCAACTGGAAGCTGAGCTCCCTTGCACTTAATATTAATGTCTGTTTTGCGGCTATCACGTTTCGGGAGGACCCAGCTCCTGCGGTGGAGCGATTGAGTGACAGAGATTACCTGTTCGGAAAGCCCCACGAGACAAGCCGATTGATAATGCATGACGCTAAAATGTTTTTGTTTACCCACAGATAGGGCTTTGCGCCGGGCTTGAGTTTCTTGGGTTTTTTTTTTTTTTCTTCCACAGAAACCTGATTCACTGGACCGAAGTGGATTGTGGGGAAGGTTCACAGGTCGGGAGGTCCCCGACTGGGAGTAGACTGGAGAGGCGTCTGGCTCCACGGGCGCACATCTGGACTGGGGGGGGAGGGTGGGGTTATCCACATCACTTTCCTCCCTTGCAAACCAGTGGTGTTGTTCTAGAGGGGATGGAGCATGAAAACATAATCTCACACCACAATTTTCTTCCTCTCACCGGCACCGAGATGAGATTGAAACTTGACCGCACACTTTCCCGGGGCTGTCAAATGAGCTGTCAGTCACGCCGCGTCCGAGCCGGCCCCTGCTCATCTGCTCTAATACATCACACGGCCGTTTATGTGGATCTGTATGAGCGGGACCCCGCTGCGCAAACACCAGTGGCTCCTCCACCGGGACGCGGGGCGTGATTGATAACATTTCCCCTGCTCTTCACACTGGTGCCCATTTGTATAGTTGGCTTGGAGAACGCCCCCCCCCCCCCCACCCCCCCCCCCCCCCCCCCGGTGTGTGTCCACTGACATCCACAGTGCCCGTCAGTGCCTCGCGGAGGACATGACACGGGCCCAGGAAACACCGATAGGCGGCCAGGAAATGGGCGGCTTTCCATTCGTGATGTACAGCGCGACAGCCACTGACAGATGGGGGGTGGGCCCCCTCTGGTATTTGCGTTTCCCGAAACAATAAGAGCAATAGCTGACTTCAGCTGTTGAATCAACTGCTTAACCCTCTTTTTCCATTAAAAAAAAAAAAACCCAGCTGATAGATGTTTATTGGACGTTAATACTTCCGCGTCGCTTTCGGAAATCCACAGCTGGCTCCTCCGCACCCCGAGTGTTGAGATCACCGATGGGAGTCCTGGGCCTGTTTTTGTGTTACAGTCCTATTGGCATATTGGCCCAGCTAATGGCCACTTGGCACATAGACAGCTATCCATCCCGATCCCAGCTTCACTAATCCAATTGAAGCAACCTGCTTGGCAGGAAAGAGACTCATCTGTCTTTACTCTTCATTAATATGGCTCCAGCCCGTGGATCGGACCAAAAGCAAAGCCCACACATGATCAGTGCCGTGCGCTTCCCTATGCTGGTCTGGGGTTTGGCTCAATATTGGGACGACCACGGTACCCTCTCTACCCCCACCCCCCGTCCCCGTCCCGTAATGAGTAAAGAGCCTTCATGTTTGAGTTGTGTTTTTTTTATTGTGTCTTTCCGTGGCAGGGTTTTATGTCGAGCGGGCGGAATGATAATAATGTTTCTAATCTTGTTACATAGCACACTGAATTGTCTTCCATGTTAATGATGGACCAGCCCCCTTCCCTGCTCCACAGAGATGCTTACTTTCAATTTGTGTACTGTCATCTCCCCACCACGCGGCTGAAATTGATGCACCCTCTTCCTTTTAATTAAATCAAAAAACAGTCGGAGGTCCGGGCTGGTGGGGAGGAGGGGGTGGGTTCGGGAGGGGGCGGGGGGGGGGGGGGGGGGGGGGGGGGGGGGGGGGGGCAGCTCCCGTATACAGCTGTCACAAAAACCTGGCCGACTCCAGGACGAATCAGGGTCGCTGCTCTTCGCCTGTCTGCGCGCTCCTGTGCGTTGTACGTGGAGCCCAGTTGCTGTATGTATGAACCTGAAATCAGACTGCATCTGCAAGAACAAAGGGACGTCACTTCAGTTAATTAAGCTAAGCTTGGAAATCCTCGTGGCCTTGTTGAGAAAAAAAATATTTTCTTTTTGGCAACTAACTTTCTTGTAAGCCTGATCTCAAAAAAGGCCAGGGGGCATCTTTTCCCCCTAGTAAATAAATAAATAACAATCCCAAGAATCTTTTCTCAGGTAACTTTGCCCTCGAGCAGGGCTGGAGCCAGAGTCTGAGAAATAAGAGCGTAAAATTCCCACACATTAGACGGCGGATAATTGGATTTCCCGTGTCCTGGATGGTGGGCGGTGTGGTTCCCGCAGCTGTGACATTATCAAGGTAACGTAACCTGAAGGCTGCGGTGCAGCGGCACAGGCCCCGCAAGGCCTGTCCTCCAGTTCCACATCACTGCCTGCTTGGCTATTCATCCTGTGGACCCCGCAAATGAAATTATGGGAGGAAGAGCAAAGGACATTCTTTGGGAATTAATCCCATTTGTGCCTAAACCCACTTCAGATTTTTATAGTGAGGCCCTCTTTAGATGTAAGGCGCATTTACAATTAGACGAGGCCTTCGGAGGATTGAAAGGAATACTGTGCGTGTCGGTCTGTTTGGCGCAAAATTTGGCAAAAAAAATGAAAGAAAAGGGAGTAGGGGGGGCTCTGAGAAAAAAATGAAATGAAATACTGGAACTGATAAAAACCTAAAGATATTCTTGAAAATCTGATATCACTGAAATGCATCTGCACCAAATGTCAGGCGCTTAAATTACATTTGACTTAAGTATCTGAACACTCCATTAATTTTATTATCACAGAATTGATGACCACAAGTAGATGTATAAATATATTAATTATAGGAGATACATGAAAACTGCATATATCCTCTATCCTGCTTCCAAGAATGTGAAACAATGGTTTGATCTGAATACATGGATACAGCAGCATCATTTACTTACAGACCTTTTTCATTTTCTTTAGTTTTTATATCAGCAATTAAAAGATAGTGGACACATTTACAGATACTTACAGTGGTGTCTGCAGTCAAATCCCATGTACCATTGAGCATACACACAGTCCGCCAGCTCATTTTCTGTAATGAAGGGGAAAAACACACATCAATAAAAGAAAAATCCTTTAAAAATGATACATATATATTTTTAACATGGGTTTAATGCGGTTGTTTAAAATATCATGCAAAATATGTCAAACCTAAAACCACAATGCAAAACTAGCATCACCATCAACTCCCTGAGTATCACCAATTACAGTTGTAGATATATTAGGATTTTCAAGATAGCATATTTTCGTAAGTTAGTAAATAGATCCAGCATGAATGAGAATAATAATGATGTGTTTTAATGAGGTATTTATTTACCACCCCTTGTTCGATATCAAGTTTTTATTCTTTGTTTTAAAGACAATTTCTTTCTCTGTGGTTTTAGCTTAATTTATCCTCACTTAAAATGATTTCCACAAATGAATTCCAATGGAAAAAAAATCTCTTGATTGATCCCTAATACCTATAGTAATTTTAAATAAAACAAAGGTAGATTACTTGTTTATTCAGTGATGGGCCTTACGTTATGTACAAATAGGCTCAGCCCAGGTCAGCATGTGAAATATATGCTCAGGAGAATTGAAGAAGGGAAAAAAAGGCACTGTTTTGCCTCAGATACAGATGCTCTGATTACACTGCATTGTTGTTGTGATATTGTGCAGCTCTTCTCAAACCACACAACCAGAGGAGCCACCTGACGTTAATTGGCCCCGTCAGGTCTCTCTGCGCTACACTGCAGACAAACACTGCCCCCTAGTGACGCCACGAGAACACAGCCGTCCACTCTGGAATATAATCCCAACATTACGCAGCTTCAGGAAAAGTGTCTTTTAATAAAGGATTAAAAACAACCTAATTTAACATGACAAAGTTGTGATAGTTTTTTTTGTTATCATAAAATCACTGGTCTATCATTAAAATGTAATAAAACCACGACATATTATTTTGTCCTGCACCACGTTTTACAGATTTAAAGTCACTAAAGGTAATTATAAAATTATTGAAATTGCCATGATAAAACAAGATAAGATAAAACAAGAAAATCAAATAAGATATCATGCAAATCCTCAAAACACCCATATATATATTTTGTCCTATACAAACATTGTATTTAGTGCGGGCTCTGTCTTCATTTAATACTATGCGTCACAAATCTGGAAATGCACTGCACAACTGAGGACACGCATGCATTAGTGCAAGGGCCTGGCTGATTACAGCAAAGACCACAGTCAGAGGCACAGAGTCACACTCGCACACACACTCACACAGCGCAAACACTGTAATCTGTCTTGTCCACTGCACACACATTTTTAAACTGTACTTATGAACACACGCATGTACAAACACAACAACAGCACACACACGGAGCCATCCTCCTCAGAAAGCCTCAGAGCACAGGCAGGTCTCTGCCATTATCCCGTCCTCTACCCTAAACACGCAGTTTTAATTTCAAAGCTCTGATTAGCTGATGATTGCATGACAGCCGCCGACCAGGTTCCCTTTTCGCCCGGCTCCCAGACTGCAACTCAATCATGCCCAATTAGTGGGTCCCCAAACACTCTCTCTTATTAGAGGACTCATAATCGACTCATTGTGTCCTGATTTGGCAAATAAATCACTCTAGAGGCTGCTGACTCCCCCACCCCACCACCACCACCACCACCACCACCACCACCCTTCCCCCCCATATCTTTCTCCCCCACTTCTCTCACCCCGTCTTTAACTGCCCACTCCCCTTCTTTTCCTTGTCCAGGGGTTCAGTGACAACGTTTTCAGGCGAGCTTTTCATTGGAGCTGACAGTTTGAGCAACGCCGGACTCCCTTTTTTTCCTTTTTTTTTTCACTCCCCCTGAAGAATGAAGAATAATTTAGCAGCTAAGGCAAGGCAGGCAGCATGCGGGTGTCCTTGTCCTACAAGGTTAAGAATCCATTCCATCTGAGCAAGAAAGGAGTGAATTAAAATAAATGATGGCCCGATATTTATTGCGAGTTTTTAAATGAAGCCAAGTCATTCCAGTGGACCAGTGGGGCCTGGGCAGCCAGTGGCTCAGTGTAGCCGAGTGACTCCCCCCGACCCCCCCCCCACCTAAGTGGGGAATAACAGTCAATGTCAAATTACTCCCACCCTGTATTTGATATGTGTATTTATATCCTGATACATATTTACAGTATATCTATAAATGCATGCGTCGGGGGACACCAGGGCAAATGAGAGAGCAGGACATATTTGAAATGATTTGGTTGGGGGATGCAAAAAATGATGTTAATTTGATTGAAAGACGTGGATTTTTGAGAAAACCGAGGTTAGGGGACACGGACAAGGAGATCCTGAACGAGACAGGAAACGTGACACAAACGTCCTTCAGTCTGGAGACACAACTCAGGGCCGGTCTGCCATACGTTAAATGCATCCTACAGTTTGAGTAAGGGTAAGGCCCATCAACTGATGTTGATGATCATGTTGTACATAAAAAAAAAAAAAAAAACGTAGAAAGGACCCAGTGTAACTATGAATTCTGGGAATTCAAGCACTTCCTCAGAACAGGGGGATCCCACAAGAAAGCTTTACAGACTCGGTTCGGGGGCAGACTTGAGCCCGGGGGCTTGTGGAGCAATGGGAGTCCTGTGATGTGGCACGCGTGCTGGAGAACGACCGGCTGTGATGTAGTGGACCGATGGAGTCAGGCCCGGAGAGTAGCTTTAGCAGCGTCCCACTGTGACGGGGGGGCTCCCTCCCTCCCCGGGCTCAAACAGCTTCTCCAGCGGGGGCCAATCCCGCGAAGTCACCTGAGGATGCTGCTGCTCTTCCTTTTATCCAAACCAAGCTTCCTCACCTACGTCTCCCCCTCCTCCTCCATTCCATCAAGGCCTGTGTGTGTGTGTGCGTGCGTGCGTGTGTGTGCTGAGTGGTCATTAGTCTCTGTTTACAGTGCAGAGGGCCTGGCCAGCTGGCAGGTGACGTGTGATGTGTCTCGCTGCAGTCTACCACTGAGAGACCCCTGTGGCAGAGCGGTGGAGGCCCAGCAGCCCCCTTCCCCGGGCGGGCCGCAGAGACCGCGGAGAGCCCTCGGCAGATGGAGCCTCGAGCGTTTCTTCGTCTCTCCTCCACCGGGTTGAGGAAGAGGTGGAGACTGCCTCCCCCCCCCCCCCCCCCCCCCCCCCCCCCCCCCCCTCCATCACAGATGCCAGGAGGAAGGCTGAGACCCGGGCGAGGCCCTGCTGGGAGGCTGCCGGAACAGGTGCAATCTCGGCCCCCTCGCTCTCTTCCTGTCCTCGCTCCTTCTCATTCACACACTTTGAGAGGTGTGGCGGGGGCTACATCCAGCCCCTCCGTCCTTCCCCTCTCAGCCCTTAAGCGGCAAACCCAGGCACCAAAAGAACTACCAGACACTTCCTGGCTTGCTCGCTAACAAACATGAAAAAAAGGAAAGTAACAAGTTGGAAGCACAGCGGCAGATGTGACCCTCAGAGGGCACCGTGGTGGATTTGTGTCGACTCAGGCGTTTTCCTCTGCTGGCCACGATAAGCCTCCTCGGCTGACCTCGCCGCTACCAGAGGGGCCGACACAACCGCTCTCCCATCAGCCCTTGCTTTATCGCCAGCAGCTACAAGACAAAGGGGTTCTGCCTGGTACCTGGCTGCGGCCGGCATCCTGCTCTCGAGATGGAAAAGAGTTTATGACGGGGGGACGGGGGGGGCGTGGGTGGTGAGGCCCAACAGGCCACCTTGACCTGTCCCTGCTCGGGGGGTGCCTGCTTGGTGCACCGTTTTTCCCCTAGCGTCCCCCCCCGCCCCCGCCAACACACACACACAGCGACCTGGACACTCCAACCGCCACTGAGTTATTATCATAATTTCCCGGAGAGGCTTTGCGGGGCCTCCGTGACTCGAGAGGCATCCGTGTTTTACAGAATGTTTTGTGTTTTATTGCCTTTAAGTCACTCATAGGCCGGGCGGAGAGGGCCCACAATGATAAGAAAACCAGTCATGTGAAAAATGAAGGACCTCGCGTCCGGGACTGAGGGGTGAAGAAGGGAAATAATAGAATACCTGACAAACGTGGAGCCCAGCTGTATTTCATGTTCAAAACCCCCGTCTCGCCTTCCAAGCCTCGGCCGGCCCGCACTAAAAAACATATGAGGAGAAAAGGGGGAAATGATAATAATGAATTCAGCCAATCTCACCGTTACAAAAAGGACAGAAGCACACCCCCCCCCCCCCCCCCCCCCCCCCCACCCCCCCCCCCCCCCCCCGCCCCCTCCATCTCTCGGTTTACACTTAAAAAAAAAAAAACACACCCCTGGCCCTCTCTCTCTCTCTCTCTCTCTCCCCCTCCCAGGTCCTTTGACAACATGACGGCCGTAAGATGCCCAGGGGCATTCCAAGCTGCCAACGTCCTCGCCATTTCATGTCCAGGCCCACCTGGGGTAAACAAAAAAAGGATTCGGAGCTATGGAATATTAACTAAAGACGAGAGGGTGGAGGAAAAAGCACAGAAAAAAACAAAACGAAAATACCTTTTTAAACCCCGCCAAACTTCAGGTCTGGAAAGATATCACTTTCGTTCAGTCTAGTTTGTGGAGTAAATCCTGCTCCTCGCCCACAATCCCCTGCAGGATTTTAAAAAGGTGCGGGGTATGGGGAAAAATAAAGCATCCGTCTAATCCACCCATTTCAAAGACAAATCCCCCTTTTGATCAAAAAATAAATAAAATATTGAACCGACTGCCGTGGTTGTGTGGTGTGGGTTCCTCCTTTTTTTTTAAGGGCACAGGAGTCATTTGAATAGGGTTGCGTTTGCAGCCTGTTTTTATTTGTTTTACCAATCGGAATACAAATTGACGTTGCACATTTTCATGGCCGAGTTTAGGGTTGCAGGATGTTTTTCTGTTCCGGCCTGTTTGAACAGATAATTATGCCCTCGTGGCTGGTCCGTGGCACCTGACTCATGCGGTGCTGGCCCGCTCCGCGACATGGGACCTGTGACCGGCTCGCGGCCCCTGCTGAAATGAACTGGTCCTAATATTCCCTGAGCTTTAGCGTGCGTGTCTGTCCTCACCCCTCACTCTGTGTCAGTGGGGCCCCAAACATCGGGCCCAAGTTATCTCCACATCTCCCCATTTTCATTAATTACACTTCAGCATATTGCTTTTGGGCCATATGGAAGGCAGATATTGAGACCAGATAAGATGCATAAACTCCTGTCAACACCACCGCATATTAGGGGAGACCTGGAAGCATATTATCTCTATTCTATCCTTGCAATTAGAGCCCAATATCAAAATACATTAAGACGAAGCTGGCGACAAGGAGCGGGAAAAAATATTCCGTTATTCAGGGAGCCTTCGTCTGCTTTTTATTAAAAATGGTAGTACTTCCTGGCATTTGTTTTTTGTTGGGGTTTTTTTTTGCCACTAAATGAAAAGACATTGGCACCAAGGGACCCAATAAAAACACAGATATATTACCCATTTAAACCCTGTGGCCTGAGAGCCCCGTGTGCTCAGCTGGTCCACTCTGGCCTCAGGCTTTTTACAGTGGGCCTCCAGTAACAAACTGCTGCTTTAAAAAAAATAAACAGTTGCCGATTCACACGAGGCAAACTTATACTCCTGCCCAGACTCTGAGATTCGGTGTCACATATTTCCCAACAGATCACGGGTATTATAAACACTGTGTCATTGCCGGGACCTTTTGAATGAAATGTCGCATTACAGAAGAATGCGAATGGAGCTATGTGGGTTTTGTTTTGTTTTTTTGTTTTTTTTACAGCAGTAATGGTTCCATTATTTTAATAGAAAAATGTCAAGGAGAAATAAATGACACCCTAAACCCGTGTGAGGCCTGTATCAGCCGATCTGATATACACGGCATTAACGTGGCCTCGGACTGCGCTAACCTCCCGGTGAAACCCCAGCTCATCTGAGAGCAACCATCATAACCACAAAAAGCTCTCGTAGACAAAAACAACCGTCCTCCTCACTAGATATAATGTATATCCTGAAGCGGTTGATGGGATTGAATTGAACGCACCACAACGGTGAGGTCACTGCAGCATCAGGATATACTGTACACACAGAAACATGTCGGGAATGAAGGGGGGAGCAGCAGGAAGAGGGAGCGGGGAGAGGTCACTTTGAGAAGCTGGATGCATGCACATGCCAAACAGCATCTCTGGATCTCTCTCTCTCTCTCTCCCACTCTCTCGCTCGCTCGCTCTATAATCCCCTCTCTGATCCAGCGACACCCGGGCCAATCATTTGAGGCGGGCCTGCGACCCGTGATCACAGGGCCCTAATCTGAGTCCCCGGCCCGTCCGCGGCCCACCCCAGACAGCACCAGCCGGCCGCCAGCAGAGGAGTGGCAGGCTTAGGCTTCTCCAGAGAGACAGCTAGAGGTTGTCTCTACATGGATGGACACTTCGCAGCTCGGCAGGGGCGGGAGGAAGGGGCAACATAGCAGCTGCTCGGGGCATATGGGCAGAATTCATTAAGTCTGGCTAAATAAGCCAATTGTGGAGGCGGCAAAAAAAAAAAAAGGTTGTGTTTGTATGTCTGATGGAGAAACAGGACCACTCATTGAATTTGAGCACTGTGCTCAAATATTGTGCCGCACAAATATTCTGAGCACAAACATCCTTCCGTGATGGCTTTGTCCCGGGGTATTACGCTTGATGGAGTTGATTCAGGGCGGACCGAATGGAAAAAAAAAGAAAAAGTCAGGATTCTATTCGCGATGGGCAGTGATTGAGCCGTTGGATGCGTAGATCTCGTGTCCTTGAGGATTTTTGCTGTGCATCTCCAAATGCCACGAGACCGCCCTGTGCCTCGGAAATAAACCTAATCACAATCTGTAAATGTTACAGCTGGTTCCCTAATGGACCCGGCCTGACTTTGGAGGCCCGCCTTTATATTCACACACATGAACCGAAGACAAAACTGAATGCTGATACATGAGGCCAGCGTGCCTTCAAGGGGTCGGTATACAATGTGTTTCAACAATTCAATTGAATGAAAGTTTGGGCCATTGTGTAAGATAAAGTGACCCGCCTTTGCCGGCCTGTGCCGTTGTGTTCTTTACCGAGTCATTGCGTCGTTGTGAAAAATGGCTATTTAACTGCTTTGAAGAACAAACACCTGACACGGGCAGCTGTCTTCTGCCCGACTTACATCCATTCCTCTTTATCCAGCAAAAGGTATAATGTATGCTAATCCCCCAGGTGTCAATAGGAACTCTGTTCAATGCATTCGAGATAGTAGTGAGGAAGGGGTTGCGCCTATCGAAGGGCTGGAAGAGAAAGTCAATGGCACAGTCAATAACAATAAGGTTGTGCGCTTTAATGAGGAATGTTAATTTGAACACAATCAACTGGATTTCAGCTTAGCCGATTATCAACCTTGGACTTGTATGTGGCCGTTGATAATGTAAACTTGTACAGGGAGGGCTTTTTTTTTTATCTCTGACAGCTACTTTCAGGAAGGTTTGGGGACAAAATCACTTTGCCTTTCGGCTGCTTAAGTTAGGAACAAAGGAGAAAGGCGGCTGAAATTTTAAAACCCAAACAAACACGGAGTACAACAACGCTGCACTGCTCACTAGACAGTGGCATTTATTCGGAAAATAGAACGAAATGCTGTATGTACACTTTGTAGAATATAAATAAGGGACACCAAACAGTAATTAAAGTTAATATAACCAAAGTCACTGGCCCTTCTGTGTCATGGACATTCACCCAGTTCCCACTGGAGCCATATAAAGTCTCAGTCTCCAAACCTCCTCATGTAACGGGCAACGCAGCCTGCTCCTCATTGTCTCCTTGATCCCATTCCATCAGCAGCTCCGAGGACACCTCTGTAAACAGATGATCCCAGTCCCAGCTGACATCGTCCTGTGGAGCAACAGAGAGGGCGAAGAAGAAGGAGAAGAAAGAGAGCACGGGGGGGACAACCGAGGGAGCAAAGAGAGGAGGATGGAGGGGGGGGTGGGGCGTTAATGTACACATCATAAATCTTGATTACCTGGGAGACCTGGGAGTGGCAACCTCCCTCTGTGTTCTATAAACAGCTGGCAAGGTCTTGACTGGGAACTCACGAGCTATATTTACAAAAAAATATATATAATAAAAAAAAGAACTCCCTCACCTCCTTCACCTCCTGCTCCGGCGCCAAAACCTTGGTGAGGAGCTTCAAGTCGATGTCTCCGTCCTGAGGAGAGAGGGCCGTAAAAATAAAGTCAGCTTGCACAAACAGGCGTGATGTTGGTTGCAAAAGTAAATGGGCCACCCTGGACGAGGGGACCCTCGAGAATATCAAAAAAGGCATAAAAATATATGTTCTCGACTTACTAGGGTCTGAAAGGCGGAGTAATACTTCAGATCATTGTCCAGATCTCTGTAGGTCATCACTCGGTTGACCTGAATGCTGATGCAGCGACAGAAAGTCAATACAGGCCCGCCCAGACACACACTCGCATTATAATCATGCCAATACGGCAGGAAAAAAAAATAGCAGCCACCCCGACCACAGTACTTTCACACGACTTGTGAAACCAAGACCGAGAAGTGGCTTTGGAGAAGTTGAGAGTTTGTGCCCGACGAGGCTCCAAGACCACAGAGGGCGGGAGATGGTTGCCAAGTGGTAAACGCTTCAAATTGAAACCCAGCTGCTTATCTGTGGGTTGGAATTAAGTGTGTGTGTGTGTGTGTGTGTGTGTGTGTGTGTGTTGGTGGTGGGGGGGTGGGGGGTTTGCTCGGAAAGTGGCCTGGGCCTAGCAGTGCATGCCAGTCCTACTTACTGCACATTACACGCTACATTGCCCCCACAATGAGTTCAATGTGGATATTATCTCGCACGGAGCGCAAGCCCCAGCCTAATAACCTCCACCGCTGTCATAGCCTTGCTACATATTCGACACATGTCGGCGTGTCTCTCACTGCCCTGTAAATCAGAGGGCCCAGTTAGGAAAGGGACCCTGGTAACGGAGATGCATAAATTGCGGCCTACTGTTATTTCTCGCCGATAAAGCAAAGACTCTTCAATGACACGAGTGGAGGACAGGTGAGCGTCGGGAGTCACCAGAGGTGACGCGTGTGTGTGCGGGTGTGTGTGCGAGTGTGTGTGCGTGTGGGTGTGCGTGTGGGTGTGCGTGTGGGTGTGCGCGTGTGTGCGCATCGATGAATATGCTGAGTGATGAGGATAAACTTCTATAAAGACGTTTGAGGCGTATCACTACCTCGGGGGAGCTGCAACTTGCATGGTGAGGTCTTCTTCCTGTACTTCATCGAGGTCTGGAATCACTGGAATATCTAAAAAAAAAAAAAAAAAAAAAAAAAAAGACAAAAAAAAAAAAAAAAAAAAAAAGAGACAAAAAATACAACTTAAGTAAGACAGAACCACACCACGAAACATTTCAAAAATGGCCTGGTTACGTTTTAAATGGTCAAGATTCAAAAAATATCCCATCAGTAAGTAGCCAGGTGAAAGAATGATTTATCGGAAAGAATTAATTACAGTAAATCCCCTGTGTACGGTTTTTTGAAGCAGACAATGTTTCTTGGTGTGAGCCTGTTTATGGGAGACCATGTCAACGTGGCACTTCCCCCCCCCCACCACCTCCCTCTGGTTACATCCTCATAAGAGCTTCCCTGTCACAATAGCCATGCGGCCATGAATATTCAGGAGGCGAGGCGGCAGCTCCTCCTGCTGTGAGAGGGCCGCTGGCCAGGGGCTCCCCAGAAAGCGCCCCCCGCTACCTGAGCATTTGGGCCCTGTCAGCGCCGCCCACCTCCAGGACCCGCCGCGGCCGGCGGGCCGACCTCCGTGTCCACTCTGCCACTCCGACCGGGGCGGCATCCAGCCACGTGCAAGAGTATTTGCTCGTGGGCCCATCTGTGTGGGGTCGGAAGTCACCGTGCGGCCTGGCAGGGGCGGCGGTGCCAAGAGCCGCCAGCCCGCTGCTCAAACAGTGGGAACCCACTTTAATTGGCAAATCGCAACAGGACAGAGGATAGCTCCACTCCCAAGAAGGACAGGGCAAACTTTCACAGCCTTTTTTTTTTTTTAGAGCGGCATTTGCAGGGAGCACGGAAAGAAAACAAGGGACGTGGATTACGGGGTTGTAATGGAATAATTGGTTCATAATGAATAAAGAGAATGACTGAAAAGACTGAAATGTCCCCCCCCTCGCCACACATTTGCCGGGATATATTTTTTCCGCGTGTCTCTCAACATCAATAAAACCTTTCCTCATCCACACTGGCTACGGTGAGAGTGGCGAGCTTCAGGTTCCTCAGCGTGCTCGCCAAGGAAGACACAAGGGCACGGTGGTCGAGTAAGATCGCCATCAGCTCCCCTTTGTGACCAGGGTGGGGATGTGTAGCATGAACACACAAATGGCAGGAGGTGGCACAGCACCGGCAACAGGCTCCCGGCATTTTTGAGGATGACTTCATCCGACACGCGGCATCATCGGGCAGCACAGCCACTCCGCACACAGCTGTTCTCCCTGTTCTCATCTGACACGTACCACCGGACGTGAAGGCTGCCCGTGCAACCAGTCCTTCAGTATTCTGAAAGTCCTATCACATAGTTGCTTACCTGCTTGTCTACATTGTTAACCGACATGAGTGGCGGTATTCCCATCCAAGACTTGCAAAAAATGCTAAACGGTTGCGGTTGTCACTTTTTCCAGACAATTCCTTGTTTTAGTTGAATCCATTATTTTCAACATGTACATGCTCATTCTATTTTTATCGATGTACCATTTATCTATATTCTATTAATTACTTCGATTTGAGTAGAAAAAAAAACAGTTGCCAAGCACTTCACAAGTGAAATTGTGTTAACATTGGGTGCGGTGCGTCTTTCCCTGACATTTTTTATTTTATTTTTTTTTTTCCAGAGAGGCGGCAGACTGCACATCCTTATTAGCTCTACAGCCAAGTGTTGACAGTGACATAGACAGAGAGAGGGGGAGAGGAAGCAAACAAAGAGAGAGGAAAAGACAGATAGTGAGGGGGGGGGGGTGTGGGGGGGGGGGCCGAGCTGGACTGCATGAGGAGGGTTGTCAGTAATCTCTAACCACAGTACTGCACCCTGAGGGGAAAGTCAATAAAGGAGCTAAATAGAGGTGCAGAGATGGAGGTCTGCATCTGATGTGGGGGGGGGGGGGGATATCTTGGCATCTATGGGACCATTCCTTCAAAATAACTCCTGTAAAAATAGTGGAGTAGAGGAAATGTATCGATCCTTGAGGGAACGCTGGAATTCTGTACTCCATAAAAGTTCCAGTGAGGAGAAATTATTCTGATTCCCGAACACACACCCGCGTGCCAAGTGGAGGAAGACAACTTGGCCAAAACCGAACCCATCAACTTTACACAGGTAACGAAACCTCGCCGTCTGTTGATAACTTATTTCCTATTTACTTTTTTTTTTTGATTAAACCAAATTATGCCTCGCTCGTTTGGCCGCTGACAAGATTCATCTGTGTTTCAGATACCCAAATAAATGCGGGCGCGGGTATTTCATATTCATGAGGCCCCGGTGACACTTTGTCCTCTCATTTACAAAGCACAGCGTTCAGCAGAATCTGTCCCCCCTGGACCCCCAATCAAATTTAATGGTCTTAGTGCAATGACATCAAAAAGCCTCGCTGTCCAACTCTTTGCAAACAGCTTCCCCGGGTTGTCTGGTTGTCCTCGCGCACCCCCCCCCCTTTTTTTTCTTCCAATTCCGACAACTAATTCACCATTACCACACTCCACGAGAGTTCAGTGTGACGCACAGAGGCATATGCTGTCTATATGCAAAGTCTATTATTAAGTGAAAAAGGGAACAACATTTATTTTTTTTTAAAACAGGCTTCAAATTCAACCTATTACTGGAGGTCAAGCAGGGCTTAAAAAAAAAAAAAAAAAAAAAAAAAAAAAGCAGCTGCAAACAAGCCGCCGTTTTTCTTTTGATGCAAAGGGCAACTCCATCTCTCCTCGGCACGGCACACAAACACACTCCCTGCCCTCAGCAGGACATGTATCAATGTGGCTTTTGTCTGCCAGCGAAGGCAGGCCACGCATATCCTTATTACACGGCCGTGTCCGGCTGCCTCTGTGAGGCATGTAAATATCAAAAGGGGATCATTTGCTGTGAATGTAGACATATACTCCCGCGCACACGCGCCAGTCAGCAACTTCACCACGCGGGGGTCCAGACGAATGAGTCCCATCTGGAATGGCTTATGGGACACTATCACCCGACTTAGAGCGGGACCTGACTGAGGCATGAAACACGCGAGCGTCGGGGATACTGGCGCTATTTTAAGTGACCAGTAGAGAGCGTGGGGGCCAGCTGATGGGGAGATGGGAGCACCGGGACCCTCTCTCTTTCTCCCCGTGTGCTTGTAGCCAGTGGACATAAGGGATAAGGGTAGAGGACATAATCAAGATCGCAGGGGCTATCTCGCTAACCCCTCAGCACTGTAATTTCCAATGCCCCTGCCTCCAGCTCTGTATTAAGAGGTTTCCCCTCCACAGAGTAATAATCTTTCCGCCGGCCTTAACTGCAAGAGAAGCAAACCCCTGGACTCCTTAAATGTGTGTGTACAGTACACCTAAACGCAATAGAAACAGACAGCACCATAAAACACCATTACGGCACCCTTTACGCTGCAGTTTATGTCTGCAAATACAATGCGATGTATCGGGGCCTATTTCGTAATACTTTGGTGGTGAAAGAGACATAAAAAATGCAAATAAAACAGTGTACAATACAATACAGTGGCAGAGTATATGAATTATTAACCAGAGTTGAGTGATATTAATATTTTTTAGCATAAGAAATCATTATCACTTAACTGTGGTTAATAAACACAATATATATATATATATATATATATATATATATATATAT
>JAFBJU010000133.1:341359-398992 GCA_016785305.1 Colistium nudipinnis
AAAAAAAAACAACAAAAAAACAAAAAAAAGGGAGTGGTGAGGTCATCGCAGGGGGAAGCGGGTCCACTCCTGGGCTACTTTGGCATGTTTTTGTCTCGTCTTTTAGTCACATAGTAGAGGCGATGCCGTCCGGGTGACCAGCTTGGACAAGATCACCTCTAGGAGTTAAAAAAACAAAAAAAAACAAACCCCAGCTTAAGCAGCAGTCTGAATAAGTCTTACTAATCCGAGACAGTTATGACGGAGGCACAACAGAGGCATTTTTCTGCAGGGTAACGTCTTAAGTTTCACACTAAGCCTCTGCCCGACTACAGCTGTTGAGGCGTCGGGCTCTTGACTGCGTGGGGCAAAGCATACGGGACGACGTCCTCTACCTGCCTCCCCTCGCGGTAATGTCTATTCTAGTCACAGAGTGATGGGAAGGAGGGGGGGGGGGGGGGGAAAAAAAAAAAGAAAAAAAGGAGGAAGAGAGGCAGTTATCCAATAGAAACTTGGCTCCTAACGACCACAAAAGTGATGACAACTGGGTAACACTGTATTTTTCATCATGTTAAGTGACTGTTCTTGGAAGGCTGGGATTAGATGCCATGAAGGGCAAGCCGAAAGCACGGCGTCGCTTCCAGTTGAATACAAAGGGAACCATGCATATTTTTGGATCCCGACACACAAACATGAGACTGTCATTGAATTCCATCAGCAACGGACGGTAAAAATTTGGATGAGGTGTCGGACACAACTTACTCCTCCAGATCCTCAGCTGCAGGTCTCCTTGAAGATCTGCGTACGAATAGAAAACGCCACCGTTAGAAAAAAGAAATAAATAACAAGACATTTTTTCCATCTCCTTCAGTGTCACGGTGAGAAAGGAACCCCCTGAAATAAACATATTCTAATTATAGTAATGTTGTGATAGCAGTCACAGTGGGGTCTATAACGGTCGTGTCATCCCTCCCCTCTGTTATCGGAGTCAGGCAGCTATTTTCAGACTTCACTCCCTTGACCCAGCACAGCTTGAACAGAGGATGCCAGCCACAAAAAATGATGTTTGGACACCTCTCGACCACGACGCAATGTGCTTTGCATACAGTCAGTTTGCAACAAATGGGACATGGAAAAAAGACAACATTAAAGCATTACAATGTTTAAATGAGAACCGTTTAACCGTATCAATTATGATATGAAGAACTGACCCGAAGAGGAGGAAGTTTTGTGTTTTTTGATTCCAAGAATACTGTGATGTGAAGGAGACTGATTGTGCTTGATCTTCTGGTTGCGTAGTGCCCCCTACTGGTGATTAATAAAATACATTCGGTACTGTGAGTCATTTAGGTGATGGTATTTTTACACTTTGACAGAACCAGACATCGGGAGTATAAAGCTCCAGGATTCCTTAACATTAAAACAATACTTGAATTAATGCATAAATGTAAGATTATATAGAAAAAAAGAAAATGAAAACAGTTCTTATTAAAATAAATGGGTTCTAATGTTATGTAGTTATGTTATGTTAATATGCACCACGCAAAACAAATTAATACTACATATAAACATAAAGCAGGGCATATGCTCTTTTAATTTTTTTTTATAAAATTGTATCTAGTAGCATTACAATTGTAGTGCATTTATTCAGCCAATTTGAGAGTCTAAAAACTCCCTAATTTATCACTTTTAAGTCATGCATACATTATATCAAAAGTAGCAAAAACACAATTAGCTGACCGATCTTCAGCCAATAATGTTTAGTTTTACGTTATTTCACTTGTCCACGCGGCCCGAACGGAGACCAGCACCACCAGGGTGCAAGAGTCCAACAAGGCAGGGCAGAGAGGAGCTGAGGGAGCCTGCCCGCCTGCCCTTGGACTGTGTCCTGCCCGGGGAGGGGGTGGGGGGGCGGTGGGGGGCGACACTTAAGACACATTACAGGCCCCTTGATTAAGACTCATGTAAGGCAAAGCGATAGACATGGTAAAACTGTCTGGAAAAAGTTGTTAGGGATAAAATATATTGTGACAACCCGGTTTCAAAGGTTCATCAATAAACTGACAGATCATTTAGTGTCAATTAGAAGTGATAGATCGACAAATCCCGGGATTTCTGCGCTGGGATTAGTGGGAGGAGGGTGGCGGTGATTGAGCATGAGAGGTGACATTGAAGGGAAAAGTCCTTGCCAGTTCCAGGGGGGGCCATTACTTACTTTGTTTCAGAGAGGATCAATGCACGCGCAAACCCCCTCTTTACACCTCCTGTATTTCAATGGCTTGGAGACCCGGGCATCAAGCTGGGTTATGTAAAAAGCAGAGAAGCGACACGCTGACCTCCTGTGAGAGGAAGGAAAGACCTATTGAGTTGGCCGTTTGCCCCTGCTTTGCGGCGAACGGCCCCAACACAATTGCCAGGGCCCGTTCCCTTCGATGCATCTCCTGTGCTCCTCGGGCACACCGAGAGCGAAGAAAGGAAAAATAAACAGTGGCAAGTGGAAGAGAAAAATGAGAAAAGTACTCACTTATGCTACAGTATAGGAAAAAAGTCTCATGTTCAGTCGGTTAGTCGTGCATGGTGTATATGTATACTTAGATTAGTTCGTTGACAGAGGCTTTTAGGGGCGCCGCATCCATCTGTTCCAAATATTTCATGAAGCCTCCGTGTTATGCTCCCTATGTAAAGAGCAGAGCACGGCGTGGTAAGGGGGTGATTAAGTGGCCCGGGCCCCTGTGATGAAGTGGCTAGCTGACTAACAGTGCCCTCCTGTGGCTGATGCATTAACCATGTCAATTACCGCCTCGCTCGCAGATGAAGACGAATGGAGAGTTGCCCGCTCAGACAGGCTCCCTCTAACCTTGTTGATTCACCGCCGGAGTGCCAAATGCGCACTGATAAATAAGCTCATTCGACAGCATGAGAGTTCATTAATAACACATAACCCCAGACCCCGGCGCCGAGGTCCGCGCCTTCATGTTCAGCCAGAGGAGAATGGGGGGGGGGATATGAGGATATGAGGATACGTACTTGGCAGATCCGGACCCAGAGCTTTCTTCTGCCCAGCCACCCTGCCGTCTGGCCGGTTTCGGAGGGGGGGCCTGGAAGAAGGGAGACCTTTTAATACCAAACCGCTACACTGGCTGTTTACTCACTCACAGAGGAGTCAAATACTATATGTAAGACTATAAACTGTTATTAGTTTTCATCTGGGCAAAAATAGGATACGTACTTGGCAGATCCGGACCCAGAGCTTTCTTCTGCCCAGCCACCCTGCCGTCTGGCCGGTTTCAGAGGGGGGGCCTGGAAGAAGGGAGACCTTTTAATACCAAACCGCTACACTGGCTGTTTACTCACTCACAGAGGAGTCAAATACTATATGTAAGACTATAAACTGTTATTAGTTTTCATCTGGGCAAAAATAAGCCATTTTGTCACCATGCGTAAAACCATATTAACACATTATTGACATAGCGATAAATAAACCATACATATGACACATAAAATGCGTAAACAACATCTGTGGGAAGACCTGTGTCGAAAACTTAAATTTGCCAGTAGATGGCTCTCATCTATTAACAAAAAAAAAATCACAAACTTTAACATTTTTGAGAAAAAAAGTCCTTTTAAATGTTTGTCTTGGAGTAGTGTTCTAATCTTGAACACAAATATCTCGCAACAAGGTAAAGAAACAATCCCCATACAATTAACAATGTCTGGTATGTGCAGCACAGAGTCATTAACTATGCCCACCATTGTTTTTGTAATAATAGTTTTCAATACACCAAAACATATGGAGCAGAGTGTGGGAACTGCCAGGGGCCTGCACGTCTGACCCCAAAATAGATTTTCACAGAAAAAACACGACCCCTCTCCCTCTCATTCTTTGATTCCGAAAATAGTAAACTCAGTAAGCATCTCAATCATGAGACCGGGAGTCTGAGAGTAGCACTTGAATGAATGAATTCCACAGAGCGCACGGGGGTGGACACTAGACAAATGAATTAGAAGAAAGAAAGAAAAGGGAAAAAAAAGAAGAAAATGCACAACATTTTTCATTACTAAATTGGGTCTTCAGAGAACCAAGTGCTTGTGGACTTCTTTTTTCTTTTTTTTTTAATGTTTATGATGAAAGAAGAAAATAATCTTTCATGGCTGGTTCCTTCACCGAAGCCATTTATAAATCTGAACATCATCATTAAGCTGGGCAGGGGGAACTGCACTGTATATTGCCATTAATCGAGAGAAGTGAGGCTGAACAAGCTCCCTTCGATTTGTGTAATTAATAACTTTCTCCTCATTAGAATCAAAAACAGGTCACAATGACAATTTTATAAGCTTTCCAGGCTTTATAAGCAAAACAAAACAAAAAAAAAACCATTCTAGTGATGAGAAATTCCTCATGGTTGATATTTGGAATTTTGGACTACAACCAATTTTCATGAGACAAGATAATAAGCTCCAGTGCCTGTGAGCGTAGTAAATTGTTTCGCTCAACAAAAAATGGCAGGGACTACAAGTGTCCTGAGAAACCAAACAAATCTGTGCCTCCAATTCTGCATGACCAAATATGAACTTCACAGCTGTAGTAAAATAGTTATGGCTGTTAAGGCAATTAGCGTAGCCCTTGTGGAATCCAATTTCGGATTTTCTGGTGGTCTCCGGGGCAAGGACCTTGTGGTGGCCAGACCCCACGAGCCCATAAAAGCAATTGAGTCTGTGTTTGAAAGGATGTCAGGAATGTGACCAATCAGTTGGGTATTTTAGACGGACGAGGCCAGGGCTGACAAAACGAAGACTGCAAATAAACCCGCCCAGTCGCACGGCACAACGGAAAAATGCATTGCGTGCGCACAACGGGTCAGAGAGGGCGCGAGAATACTGGTTCATACATCAGGGAAATTGGCCTAATTTGGGAAGATAAGCCTAAAGCGAGAGCATCGCTGACATTTTTCTGCACGGGGGAATGTTGGCTGGTTTACAATTTGCCAATCCAGGGGATGTGACCGATTCTATAAATACCAATGACAGTCAAGTGAAATTATTTTGTCACATTTCAACTGTCACTTCTCACGTATTTCTGTCCCACGTTTAGAATCATCGCATCCGGCGTGAGCCAGGGATCACTGAGAAATCTATGCGATAGCATTTCAGCTCAACACAAAGTGAGCATTTATGAAAACTGTTGGTAAAGAGTTTGACTGTTATGATGTGCCCAATTTATAAGCATACATTTAAAGTATTGTGCGACTCTTAAGAGTTAAAAGGGTTTAATGTGACGAAAAACCTGACAACCCTTAATGCACATACACGGGATCCATGGCACACATGGCAAATAATGAAGAGAAGCTATTCTGAAAGCTGTGTACGCTTTAAAACCTGTTCAAGTAGGAAAATTGCGACTCAAAACAAGCACTCCATGAAAACTTTATACCATTGGTGTCAAGTTGGTGAGGCTGTGTGTGCCATGACATTGAGTGAATCTAAGTCGGTAAAGATAGCAAATAAACCAGTTGAACTTTCGCAAAAAACAATAGTAACTTTGACTTATGTCAATGGATCAATACTACTGTAAATGGTATAAAGTTGATGACTTAGAAACGAAGCCATGCAAAGTCACCAGTATATTCTTGCTACCGACCGTGTCTTCATCCTTTGACGTATATATGGGACAAAATCAAAATGCAAATCGACGATGCTTATTGTGAGGTGACATCTTTTTAACACGCAATATTATCTTTCCGTTATCATAAGCTCAATTACCTCTCCCATCGAAGCAGAGGTGGAGGATTTTCTTGGGTGACGAGAATCCTCAAACGAAGACGGATCTGCAGCAAGGCGAGCCCTGCGTCCGGACTTTGCAACCTAGGCAGTGTGCAAAATGTATATTATTATTATTATCATTTTGATTTGCTTAAACTGTGCCACCTAATAGGCCTGTAAATGTTGCTTGAATGTGCACAAACACAAATGCAGTAAGCGCAGTTATCCCACTTGAATAAAGCAAGCATGTTTTATCTATTTTTACGAAACAATTAACTTGTTTGGTTATGCTTGAAGCAAATTTCAAATCTGGTCGAGAGAACTTCATTGAGCTATGCGTGGGTCAAACTTGTTGGGCTTGTGATGTTGTGATGTGGGATCAATGGGACCATGTATTTTATGGTTGTCAAGCACAAGTATGAGTGTATACATATAAGTTGATCTTAGCATTCTATATTCCTATATAACCCCTGGCTGTAGGAACAGAGTTTACCAGGCAGAAAGAGAGAGAGGAAGACTAGAAGAGCATTAATTGGTTAAACCTATAGAGGACCATGTCTACCTCTGCTTTAACCGTGTCAAATCAAAAAGGGAGATGGAACCGTTAAGTGCGGTTGAGAAATAGACTGAGTAATGAGAATCCATACTGAATTATGGCACTGAATTAAACTTTATGTCTTTGAGTGCCACGTTAAGACGCGTCCCCGTGTGCACCCAGACACATGGTTAGAGAGCATTGCCAATTAAAAGTAGCATTGCAGCAGTTGCGTATGATTCAAATATAGACTGTGGTAGCACTTTAAGTGATGTAGTCCCACTACAGTGCGAGTGTTTGGTGAATGCTTTTAATGGGGCATAGGGACAACTTGCAAACATTCAGAGAGCACCACTAGCCCATATGATGTGCGTGGCTAACCGGGCTAAAAGTTCAGTTAGCTTTAACACTCGGGTCATGTTCAGTTGGTTGGACACTCAGAGATAACCTCTCCTTGTACTGTTGCTGAGAAGCCACAAATGATGTTTGCACTTGCTGGTAATGGCCATATACCATCGCTACCCCCACTCTCTGACTGGCTAACACTGAGGTTTACGTTAGCTTAACGGCTACGTGGCTAGTTAGCACTTCCCCTGTCTCACTCACATTTTTCCCGGCCGCACCGTCTGCCAGCTGAAAGTTGTCGTCCATTTCTCTCCTCCCTCTTCTTCCTCTGCTGCTGTTGTTTACTGGTGTTTGGTCATTAACATTTAGCTGCACTACCGCCACTGTTTTTTCTCAGGGTTCTCACGGTGCGACCAGCGTCTTCCTGGTTATCATCACACACACACACACGTCACACGGCAACGCTCTCCATGGCAACGCCAATCAGGAGGGCAGCGCGCGTCCCATTCAATCACTGCGAAACGCAAATAGCTACGGATACACACGCAAAGTATTTTTCGGCAAATCGACTATTATGGTGTTCCTGTCCTTGCTAAGTGTGATGATTGTAATGACACGTGTATTTCAAGCGAGCTCTGTATATTTATAGTGCTACAGAGGGTCGCGCACAGTATCACAAACCAAACACCGTTCCACAAATGTGCTCAAGACAAAGGCATTCCAACTGAAGAATGATTTTCGGCATGATAACAATCTAAGACTAATGTGGTGTGTGGGATGGCAGAAAGTTGATGTCATCCAAATAGTCAAAGACATTATCCCCGAACAGCAAACTCCCCACCACGGTTGCTTCTTTGTCTAAACAGACTAGATACTTTTTTTTCTTCTTCTCGATCCTCCACATTATCTCATCCGCGGGTCAATGTCCGAGAAAGTCTGAGAACGGAAGAGTAAAAGTAAATCCCAGCATCCCCAACACACACACCATTCCATACTCCCCCCGACGTCCACTAGATGGCGCTGCTGCGCGTGATTTGTGTTACCGAGAAGGGAGTGAGCGGTAGCTGCATCTGTGCACGGGCTCCCCTCGCGCAGCGTCAACAGCTCCTCCATTAACTGGGGCCCCTTCATCTGCATTTGATCTTCCAAAACGACACTTTTGGATGTCGTGAACATCTTCAAACGAACTTGTACTTTATATATCTCTCGGGGATCAGGCCTGTTGCTGCAAACCCGTGTGCACACGGCAAAACAATTGCTTGACTTCATCATTACTCATCAAAACACAAACGGCACATGTTTCCCTCGACAAATCAGTGCAATCAACGAGATTTGCTGTTTTCTTCGAGATCCGCGTCCTTGCGAAATCCCACATTGCCCAATATTCCAGGGGAAGAAGAAAAAAAAAAGAAGCTTTGACAGCGTTACAATTAAAGTCTCACAACGGGCAAGGATGGGTCAGATCTCACATGCTCGCCGCCCCTCCCTCGGTGAAACGTCACGGCCTGGGACTATAAAGCGTGGGTGAGAGTGGGAGAGCGCCCGTGTGTTTGAGGCTGGACTGCAGGGAGTTGGCAGAGAGGCGCACCTCCAAAACAGAGCAAGTGGATGGAAAGAGCCCAGTGCAATGGAGAAAGTGAACCGCGGGGCAGAGACTGGTGCCCGGTGAACCGAAGAGGGGAGGAAAAGATGCTCGCATGAGACAAGAAGGGCTCAACAGTAAGATAAGGGGTTTTGGTGAAGGGTTGAGCGTAATTTTTCCAGAAATGGCACGGATTTGCTCCGAGGCAAATGCGCATTTTGCAAAGATGACATAGCACTTGATAAAATGGGATTCCTGCAGGAACAGAACTCGAGTTGCACACGAGCTGAATGAAAAGAGAGAAGGGACTCTGTTCAAATCGGGAATTTAGTTGAGATCCGGTTTTTGTTCTCCTGTACTTGACAAGCCTCGGCGGGGAGTGAACGAGGGTGAAATCATGAATCTGGGCAAGGCACTTCTGCTTTTCCTCCTCTCGAACTGTGTGACAATGACTCTGTCGCTGTCCACTTGCACCACGGTGGACATTGACCACATCAAGAAAAAGAGAGTGGAGGCGGTGCGGGGACAGATCCTCAGTAAACTCCGGCTGACCAGTCCGCCTCAAACAACAGGTCCGAGTCAGGTATCGTACCAGGTCCTGGCCCTCTACAACAGCACCAAGGAGCTCATTGAGGAGCTGGGCAGAGACAGGCAGCAGAGCTGCGGGCAGGACAATACGGAGACCGAGTACTATGCCAAGGAGATTTACAAGTTCAACATGATCAATGGTCCACCAGAAAACAGTAAGTGAACCGCCTTTACACACGTTTAATAATGAACCGTTAACACTCTCGGTGTGAGTAAGAGTAATTGTACGGGATTTCCAGTAAATGTATTTATTTAAGTAGATGCTTAAACCTGACCCAAATTATTCGATGCACTTTTTTTTTTTTTTTTAAAACTCACCTGCATCGATCTGTTCCAAGTCCAACAAAAGCTAAAAAAATAAAAAAATAAAAAAAAAGAAAGAAAAAAAAAAGCATAAAAAAAACAACTAATCCTCAGGCCACTGGGCAAAGGTATTAAAGGTGAGGTAAGGGTTTCGAAGACAGGGATCTCATTTTTCCAGCTGGCGCTGAAGGCCGCTCGTGTCAATGGAGCGTTTACGCACGGACGCGCGCCGGAGCGGTGGAGCGGCGCGCAAAGCAGAGGGCAAAGTAAACAGTCTAATTGGAATGAGCACCATTCCTCATACATACCTCACACCAAAGCCATGGGAACTCCAGCTTAAGTCTGACACATTCCTAAGCGGGGAAAATTCTCAGGCAGTTAAGTCCAGTATTTGTTGCCAACTCCAATACCTCATTTCCATTTTCTGGCCGTGAGTTCCCCAATATTTTTCATCCACTGTTAGGACTCTCTCGCCTCAATTTCCCTATTATTTCTACCTAGCAGCGAGGAGCCGAGTAGCTCGGTGTTATGATCTAATTCCCTTGTTCATCCCTATTGGTATTTCCTGTATAAACTATGGTCCACTGATTGTTCCAGAAATCAGAAACAGAAGCTGTCCGAGCAGCAGGGTCCCCCGAGAAGCTCAGTCTGTAAGTGGAGGCGTCGGACCGGTGCCGGTTCGAGGTCAGAGGTCGGTCAGCGGTTACCCTTTCCGAAATCAACAGGTGTTTATGCTGAGCTGTGACACTGAGCAGAGTGTCTCTACCAGGTTTCCAGCATAAGTCCTGAATCGAATCCATTTCACAGGTCCCACAAAAGTGCTTCTGACATTCAAAATACACAGCCCGGGGTTTATCCGCTGGTCAGAGGTAGCCAGAGCTCCCAAAACAAACAGAGGTCTAAGGAGTGGGATCAGTGATGGCGCGGTGCCCAGGACACATCACGCTGGCTTCTTACAGTACGCCATACTGTAGGTGGTTAGCACAACGACTCGGCGCTGGCAGCACGGACGGCGGAGAACAGCTTAGTCAAGGATGGACATGAGTGAAATTAACGGAAGGTGAAAATTAGCACTTTTCTCTCCTTTTTTCCATGATGTAATATATGAGAGAGCAGGGCATGTTCAGTGTGAGGGAACATCATGTCTGTCGCCCTGATCGTTTTGAAGCAAAGTTCAGTTTCATTCCTGCTGGATATAACGAGTTTTACATCCACTGTTTTGGGGAGATGGGAGCGTTTGGGAGTACGGCGAGAAGTTCCGCTTTTTGGGGGGGTTTTGTTCATGCGCCGTTAAAAAGTTAAACGGCAACTCTCCCGTCACACTTTAATGTGCCACTTGCTCGAGACTACCTCAGTAGAAGCTACTACTACTATGACAAAGAGTAATTAATGAGATGAAGCAAGACTGAGTCATGGCAGCGGTGTAGATCTTCCCTTTCTGTTGCCTCACGAGGCCCGTGTGGCTAATTTTGTCAGCATAACCAAAATACTACGGCATGAGGTAAAGACGAATAGCGACTGAAGGATGAACTTTGGCCCAATAACAGTCATTCTTATAGGTTAAAATTAGAAGGATCGTGCAGTTTCGGAGAAATTCAAAGCCAATCATTGACTCAGTGCTGGATCGGCAGAAAATGAGGACAAGCACTCAGGACAGCGTTGCATCTGATATATGGGATGGAAGAAGGATGATGTCATCTGAACAAACAGAGACAGAGGTCTTTGGCCTGCTCCCAAAGCAACAGACCCCCACCCCGCCCCGCGCCCAAAAGAGGAAGAAAAAAAACAACTTTCCCAGCCCCCAATGCTTTTACCATTTTTCGCTTCCTCATCCTTAATCAAATTGGGGGAAAAAAAGTTGTTTTTCTTCAGAACAGAGCTCCATCACATTATCTCATCCGCTGCAGAGGCCTGCCACAGTCAGAGTCAGCTTAAAGGGACGACGCAGAGACACTAGGCTCTTCACCGACACAAAAGCAGCAGTTCAAGACTGTCTTTTAAAGCTTCGACGTTATTTGCGCTGTAATCTGTGAGTAATCACTTTTTTTTTCCATGAGTGCGCAATGCAAATAAGTTCAAATCCCAGATGCTGCAATTCCAAGGAGACAATAGAGAATTCAAATAAACGGATCTTCAAGGAAAATGTTCTGTTGTCCTTTAAGAGACCGAGACACCTCGGCAGCTGGCTCGCACCTGCTGCCTTATGCTTTCTATTTCCTTTGTTTACCTCCACGAGCTCTGGAGAGACTGACATCACAGGCAATCCTCGGGGCAAAAGGGCAAGAAGAGGTGATGCCTGGGAGTTGTTTTTTTTTTCATCAAGCTTCTGGGCCACGAGAGGACAGGCTGAGTGTGAGCAATTTATGTGAATTTTTACTGCAGAGCCTTTCAATTGTGTGTCCGCAGGCACTCTGCACAGTTTGTCTTAAAATACCTAATTTAAGGCCCATCGTTGTCCAGATTCATTGAGTGATAATACGTAAATGACATCAACGGTAGCTTTTTGCTAACCAGGCTTTTATATGTGACTATAAATAGACTTTTGCAAGCATATTCATGATTAAGTCCTACAATAAAACTTTACTCAATAATAACATTAGAATCTGTTTCAAAAACATGTAGCTGTAATTTAACTAAATCAGCAGCTGTCAGGGTGGAAGTAATTTGTTTACTTACCACTATAATGGGTTCAATCTAATACTTATTTTGACAATTTAAGTTTATTTCTCCATATACAAGAACACATTTAACCCTGCAGTAGCTTTGGGCATATTGATGTATGCTTTTTTCATATCAAAGGTTAAAGGTCAAAGTTATGCCAGCATCCTGACACCCAAGTGCTCTCATCTATAGATGGCAGGGGTCAGAAAATCGGGGGAATGTATTTCCTTTTAATTATACAAGCAATCCCCCCCAATCACCAACATGGAACAAATTACCTTTCAGACCCTTGGCAAAAATAAACCATAATTCAAAATCCACCTAAAACCGTTGCAATGGGAAAAATGAGGTCATCCAAAAGGAAACCAAAGACTTGATTAGAATTTCAAATCTCCCGTCGAAGTGGGGCTTTCCACCTTCGGGGGAGGGAGGGAGAGAGGGTGGGTGTTTTTCAGGGGGGGTGGGAGGAAAAGGCTACTGAGGTTTCCTCCTTGCAGATTATGTGGAAACACTGGACAGATATCTGGTTGGATGAATGCTGAAAAGGTCACCTATAAATAGGGAAAGTCGAAAAGCAAAAAGCAAAAAAAAAAAAAAAAAAACTTGTGGAAATATCAGATAATGACTGGGAGGACACTGAAATAGGATTATGGGTCAAATGAATTGCAGATACACGGGGATGTACAAGTTCCTTTCGCGTGACAGGGAAGAGAGTTTCCATTTGTCCCCGAAAAAAAAGGGGCTTGAGGTGCACATCAGCTGAAGGTGCAGTCCAACCAGCAGCGAATCTGAGGCTCGGTAATAACGCTTAGGCTCGGGGTTGTAAATTAGCCATGGCTTGGCCGTAAATGACTGTTTCCACTTGGCCCATAAAAAAAAAAAAAAAGTTTGCTATGTGCTTGTTTTGCTCCACACTGCATGTGCGTGGCCTGTTAAAATAATAAACTGTTCAGTGGTATTTTGGTCCAAAAACGGGGAGAAGGTTTTTCGGTGCAGCAGGAAGCTCCTCAGATAGGATCACGATGTGGCCTTTGAAGCGGTGGGCTTTCTGCAAAAAGGTCACCGCGCACGCCCTGTCGCCTTGTTTTTGCTCTCGGCGAATCTGTCCTCCTCCGACGCTGGTTTTCTCAGGTAATGTTCTGCTCCGGCGCGCGAGCCCACGTGCTCCCAACCAAAACCTGGTGGTTCCAGGGAATGCCTGGATCTGGCCCGAGCCCCTCGGAGCACCTGTTGGGCTCTGGAGCAGGAGGAGGAGGAGGAGGAGGAGGAGGAGGAGGAGGAGGAGGAGCACGGTGCTGCCGTCCCCCTGCAGCCTGCCCCACCATCACACGGGACATTTGGTTTTCATTTCATGACTTCAACTTGTTGCTAACTCCGATCGCACAAAGCGCAAGCAGATGGTTTGCGGTAACGGCTCCCTGGAATGGAGTAAGAAATAGTTAAATGTGAAAAAATACAAAAAAATGTTTTTTTTTCTAAACTAAACTACAGCGGTAGTGGGGGAATCTTCAGCACAAAAACCTATCAATTATCAGAGGGTAAACATGTCCGCCCCTGTAGGGATGTCAGTGGAAAATAGGCTTCCATAACATGCACACAATGAGGTAACAGATGGGATCCTCACAAAAGACACGCGGGGTGTTGTAGATATTTAGATATTCAATATTTTCTTCAGAGCCACTGTTGAGTCATCATGTCCCTCTTTACCCGCAGATGACCTGCCCTACTGCCCCAAGGGCATCACCTCCAAGGTGTTCCGCTTCAACGTCTCCACCATGGAGAAGAACTCCACCAACTTGTTCAGGGCCGAGTTCCGAGCCCTGCGGATCCCCAACGCCGGCGCCAAGAAAAACGAGCAGCGGATTGAGCTCTACCAGGTGTGTGAACCGACCGCTCGTTTTCCACAGTGAGCCGAGCGCAGGGGGGCAGTGTGCTCGGCTTCTCTCAGAAGGCCCGTGTAGGTCGGCGAGAAAGATGAAAACATTTATATTAGGCTGTCCAACTCTCTCTCTCCTTTTCTTTTTTTCTTTTCTTTTTTTCACTCACTGATCATTATTCCATGTGCTTACAGTCAAATGGATTCTACATTAGGACAAATTTAAGACCTCGCACAGCCGTCTTGAAGTAACCCTAGATTACCAATGGGCAGTTTCTTCTTTCCTCGCTGTCAGTCTCGAAGCAGTTGTCCGTCTTTGTTAAATCAAATAAGGCCTTTTACTTTCCACATGGGGGTTTAGAGATCTGCACCTGCGTTGGTGTGTTTATCAGCCTTTTCTTTCTTTCCTGTTTTTCTTCTTCGTAAGTGCCTCATGTAAACCTTGCATCTGTTAGATGGCTGTGTGTGGGGTGACAGGGAATGGATCTTTTCTTTTTTTTTTTTTTCCTCAGTTTCCTCATTAATCTCCCGCGAGAGACTCGGCGTAATGATCGGGTTCCAACATTTCCTGCCAGGGAGACAAGCGTCTCCGGACTGCATACCGCCTCAGAGGCAAAGCTCTGGCCAGGACTGAATACACACTGTCAGGCCGGCAGATTGTTTCCAGGGGCCTGAGAGGAGATAGAGGCAGAGTCACCCACTGGGGGAGTAAACGGAGCCGCTCGCTCACCCCCACACTTGAGCTTGAAGGCGGGGTGGGGGGTGGGGGGCGGGGGGGGTGGATGAGTGGGTGGGGGCCGGAGCTGATTGGCAGAGGCCTGGCGCTGGCAGTCCTCCGGCCCCCTCTCTCCCACAGGAAGGCAGATTAGATGCCGGCAACGCTCAGGAACCTGGTTCTCCATAGGACCGCTGTGGGGCCGAGGGGCTCAACTCACCACCCAAACACACTCATTTTCTCGCTGCTGATAAAACACTTTTGTTCACAGTGGCCATAGGAGTGTTTGACGCGATAACGCAGTTAAGGACACGCAGGTCGGTGGAGCTACCTGGAAGCCCTCTGCGCTCTCTGCACCCAGCAGCTCAGCTAAACTCCCGGGTTTGAACCGCGGAGGCGAGGGACGGCCAGGTTCTCATTGGCAGCAGGGTAACGCGCAGGCATTAACTTGCAAAAAGGGGGATATCAACACAGGGAGTCACTTTTTCCATGAAGAGTAGACATTTGGCCCGAGGCGTCTTGGAGAGTCTGGCTCCGACAGACAGCTCTGGTTCTGTGTGTCAGTGTGTTTTTTGCGCGGCGTACGAGAGAGTTTATGCAGCTGGGTCACATTTTCATCCTTCCCCTTTCGCAGATCCTGCAGAAAGATGACCCCAAAGCCAAGCAGCGCTACATCGGGGGCAAGAACGTCCTGACCAAGGGAACGCCCGAGTGGGTCTCGTTCGATGTCACAGAGACAGTGAGGGAGTGGCTGATGTACCGGCGTGAGTGAGACACCTCCAACTTTCCCTGGATCACGTGTCCTGCCAAAGGGGACTGGTTCATTTAAAATTAAGATTTGCCCTCTTTCTTTCCCCCCCCCCCAAAGGGGGAAAAATGTCAGCTCCTTAAACCCTCCGTTCTTCTCTCGTTTCTCCTCAGAGACCAACCTTGGCCTGGAGATCAGTGTGCATTGCCCCTGCCATACTTTCAGGCCCAACGGTGACATTATCGAGAACGCCAACGAGGTGCTGGAGGTCAAGTTCAAAGGTGAGACTCTGAGACTGCCTTTGCCATGGATGGGACGGCCCAGGAATGGTTGGGAGCCTGTCATGAGCCTGCACATTTTAATGATTTATATCGCACAGTATTGATATAATGCTGGAAACAATGTATCAAAGGACTTCGCTCATTTATATGAAGCGGTATGAACAATATTCGAGATCAAGAGCATGAATGGCTGAATGGAGATTTTCAGTTGTCAAATGTGCTGCGAGTTGCTCTCCATAGCTTTGTCTGTCATGCACAGGCATGAGAGAGGTGTAATATTCTCACTCTCTACACAAACAATTGCGTTTCCTTCTGGTGTCTAATAGTGGAAAGATGTCCTGCCAGTTCCTGACCAAAAGCCAGATAACAATTCCGTCAGTTGATTGGTGATGAGTAGTTGTTTGATGTGTCCAATGTTCCAGATAGGCATTGGATGTTTGTGAAAACGTTTGGTTCAGTCTGATTCATGCGATAAGGAGGTGCTGGTTTTTAGGATGATTTCATCGGATTACATGAACTGAGGCGCTTGCAAAGCACTCCGCAAAAGATCACATTCATCCACACAAAACAAATACAGCACAGAGAACTTCTCTAATAGAGACACACACACACACACACACACACACACACACAGCACAGCTCATGATAGGCCATTTGTGTTCCAGACCATCAGATTAGTGGACAACGGGCTTTGCTTCCCGAGCCACAGCCGCCCACGACCGGGGCTCAGGTTTTAGTTTTCTGTTTCAGAAGTTTCCAAAAATGTGTATTATATTTATATATGTTATTATTTTATGAATAGTGGAAGTTGGCATGCAGTGGTTGGCCATTGGCTTTTCCCTTTTTTATGTTTAATATGGTCCTACAAATCTGTCCATAGGAAGCCTCATCTGGTGATGCAGTTTGGCAGAGTGGACTCTATACTCGGGATTGGATGAGAGGCCAAATATTCTCGATCTAAATTTGTCTATAGCCTGGATTCCTTTCTCAAGTTGAATAAAGGCTCAATGGGCCTTTTATTTCATTCTATTTTCTATTCTATTTTAAGTTAGATGAGGTGTTGTTTTTGAGCACAGAGCAGTCATTGTGCACAGTTTTTTTTTCTTCTCCTTCATACAGTAACCTAGGATCTGATTGTGAAACAATAACAGCCACAATACTTTCCTTATTATGAGACTGGTCTAAAAAAAGAACCAATCCCGTCATCGGCGTGTTCCTCTAGCGGCAGCACTCTTTGATGTCGTATGCGTTTAAGATAATGGGATTTCTCTCGGAGAGGAACAGAGAGACACAGAGAGCATGGGAATACAATCGATCTGGTGTCTCACTTAGCACCGGAGGCCCCCGAGCCCTCGGCCCTGGGAACACTCCCGACTGGCTCGGGGCCGCGAGGAATGTGCTGCCACGGTGCTCAGACGTTTGGCCCCGAATTAAAGAGGGGCGTGCATATTCACCAGCAGCGTCTCTCCGGAGATATGCACTGCTTAAGCTATCAGGGGTAGATTGGAGGAGCAGACACAGGCCCAGGGGGGAAGAAAATGGAAAGGAAAGGGGGGCGGGGGGAGTCAGAGGGACCAGCGCGAAATAAGGAGAAGGAAGAAAAGGGAGACGGGGCCCCGAATGAAGCCCGGCCGAGAGATCACAGTTTCCCCGAATGTAAACGTCACAGTTGTCAGCACTGATTGAGTTGGAAGTTGCAGCTCTTCACATCTCAGGCACGTCCCCCAACTCAGGACAAATCCTCTGTGTTCTTCTTGACCTCCTCCTGCAGGCATGGAGGCAGACTACGACGACCTGAGCCGCGTGAAAAAGCAAAAGGAGCAGCTCTACCCCCACCTCATCCTGATGATGCTCCCTCCCCACAGGCTGGACGCCCAGTCCTCGTCCCGCCGGCGCAAGCGGGCGCTCGACACCAATTACTGCTTCAAGTAAGGCCACGTTTCCCTCATCCCTGGAAAACATTACACACCCTTGGACTATTTTCATTGTCCATGACTTCTTTCCAAAAAAAGACTTTTTTTTTTTTTTTTTCTTTAACTCCGGTTGCACCTGCTTTATCGGTTGTCGAGATTTTCACCACTGGGGCCGGTTAAAGTGTTGCAAATAAAAAGAAAAGGGGAGGGAGGGGCGCGGGCTGGGGGGTGGGGGGGGGCTAGCTATTTTTAGCCCGCGTTGTATTTTGGAGTAGCACACCAAGTCGAGGCAACACGAAATGGAAATGTCAGCCGTCACTTCTCCCACAGACGTCAGAGAGAAAACACCAAAGCGTGGGCACGGAATAGGCAGGAGAAGCGTGTTAATCACAGAGCGCAGCCGATACAAGTCGAGATCCGTCCCAGTAGTAGCAAAACCTCCTCTTAACAAGCCGTCTGCTCCGCTCTGGATTTCCGCCGTCAGCCTGCTGACAGACAGCACCCTAAGACACCTGGGCCGACTCCAAGAGGGAAAATAAGGGCACACCTCCGAGAGGAATTTCGAAACCCCCCCCGATCTCTTGCTTTGAGGCCAAAGGGAGGAAAATGTAAACCACTGTAAAAAAAAAGAAAAAAGAAATTGCGTGCTGCCCGTGAAAGGAAGAGCCTAATCTCTCCCTGTCCCCTCTTGTCCGCAGCAATTACGAGGAGAACTGCTGCGTGCGACCACTATATATTAATTTCCGCCAGGATCTGGGCTGGAGGTGGATCCATCAGCCCAAAGGGTACTACGCCAACTTCTGCTCGGGCCCCTGTCCCTACCTGCGCAGTGCCGACACCACCCACAGCTCGGTGAGGCCGAGTCCCGCAATGCACCTGTGTCGTTGTCGATTGGTTCTCGCGAGATGCGTTGCGCTGACGCCTGTCTTCCTTGTTACAGCTGCTGAGCCTCTACAACACCCTGAACCCCGAAGCGTCCGCCTCGCCCTGCTGCGTTCCTCAGGACCTGGAGCCCCTCACCATCCTCTACTACGTGGGACAGTCGCCCAAAGTGGAGCAGCTCTCCAACATGGTCGTCAAGTCCTGCAAGTGCAGCTAAACTTCCGGAAGCTCCCGGGGGCCTGGCAAGAGAGAGAGAGAGAGAGAGAGAGAGAGAAAGAGAGCGAGAGAGAGAGCGAGAGAGAGAGCGAGAGAGAGAGCGAGAAAGAGAGAGAGAGAGAGAGGCAGAAGGAGAGAGACATGGGAATTGACGGCTCCCAGCACGACTCAGGAGCAGGTGTGAGGGGTCAGAGGCCACGGCCACCTCTACCCTCGGCTTCAGTCTCGGCCCAAGCTGGCTCACGGAAAAAAAAAAACTGAAACTAAGGACACAGTCCACCTCTCTGCTCACAATCATTGGCAGCATTAACCCAAAAGACTCATCATCATGGACACCACTTCACGAACAGCGCTCTCCAACCCCCTCAGACCTGTCGTTGACCTTCGACAAGCTGCCTTTGACATCAGTGTTTCTCATGTCATGTTGTTTTTCTCCATCATATTCCGGCAGCCTTTACCTCAGTGTTATGTGACATCGATATTCAAACCCCATTTTCAACGAGAAGAGGGACACAACAGCCATTGTCTTGTCTATGACCACTGCATTCCCAAGGATATAAAATGATTGCGGTAAATAAATAATAAAAAAAAAAGTGACCAGGAAAATGCAGGCTTCCGCGCCACACCCCCCCCCCCCCACCCCCCGATTCACGGGGGAACCTCCGAATGTCCGAGCTGGAAACTGACGCTGCGTATGTCGCAGCTCCCTACACTGTTCATTTAGGATAAAATGCTGTTCAATGAGAAAGAAATGATCAAAGGAAAACTTTCAACGAGAAGAGGGACACAGCAGCCATTGTCTTGTCTATGACCACTGCATTCCCAAGGATATAAAATTATTGCGGTAAATAAATAATAAAAAAAAAAGTGACCAGGAAAATGCAGGCTTCCGCGCCACACACCCCCCCCCCACCCCCCGATTCACGGGGGAACCTCCGAATGTCCGAGCTGGAAACTGACGCTGCGTATGTCGCAGCTCCCTACACTGTTCATTTAGGATAAAATGCTGTTCAATGAGAAAGAAATGATCAAAGGAAAAAGAAAACATGCTGGAAACCAACGTTTAATTCGCAGCAGTGTTTCCATGGTTATGTTTACCTCTGTAACGCAACAGGATGATGATTCCAGGGATTGTTTTTGTTTTAAAGTGAAGCCTTTTCTGTTGTACAAGACGATGTATGTCACTAAGTGAACACTTAACTAGATCACGAACTGTAAATGTTTTTTTTTCTTTCTTCTTATTACTACTCTTGGAAACACTCTTTTTTTTTTTATTAAAAAATGACCAGTCGGATAGAATTGTTCTAATTTCATTTATTTGTTTGTATGTTTTCATTAAGTACTCTGGAGAACTTCATTTTAAAGGGCACTAGGGAATATTTGTCGGTGTCCAAAACATCCTGTCCGGGGATTGACAGTTTCCAGTGTACAGTAAGTGTGGTCCACGCATACAGTATATTTACCCACAAGAACAGCATGTTTGAATGGTTCGTGGGTATTCATGTCAATGTCGCTTGCTACAAACTGCTGAAATAATGCAAAAAGTACCAAATGTCCGTGCATGCAAGTTGTACACAATCGGGAAACAAAAACTGATTCAAACACCAGAATGTAAACAATGCCGTATCACCCCAAGGAGATTATACATGTGGCTATGGTGTTTCTGCTGTTGGACTCTTGTAACACAGCGTGCTCTGGCTTTGACAACAGTGATCGATCCAACAACATGGCGCTGTGAAACAACAATCGCTACAAAAAAAAAACACACCATCCAGTGCTGCTGCACTTCACTGGAAACTACAATCGGAGCGAGACCACTCTGATGATTACCATCAGTGATACGACAAATGCACGCCGTAAATTCATTATTCTTTTTTGAGTGAAATCGCTATACTGGTCCGGCGGAACAGAACACCCTCGAGGATATTGGTTCGCTGGTGCGGCATCGACCTGCATCGGACGCGAGGCTGTGCACCACCGTAGTTCCTGTTCATCTTATGCTCTGAGCTACGGAAACGACCAACAAGGCCTGTCGGACGACAATGTCTAATAAATACATGCAATAAAAATGATACATTTAATGTGGTCGATCCACGGAAAACAACATCCACAATGTCTTTGTTATCCCGGTCATGGCATCATCAGGAGCGCAGCTGGACTAATGAAGTTTTTTTTTAAACCCAAGTCAACGATCTATAAAGTTCACAGGAATACCCACGACAGCTCCCTTATTCCCGATATAAAATGTAAACCCCCTTCCCAGCAACACTTTTACATATCCCTTGCCGACAGGAAGCAAGGAGGAAAACAATCTAACCATCAAAGCTCTAACAATCAAATATTTTTTTTGTGCCCGCGAGAGGAGGACGCTCCACTTGAACGCAGCCTTTGACAGTGGCCACAGAGTGGGATTTGGACACCGCGATGGCTTCCACCATGGACCGGGGGGGGGGGGGGCCCAAAGCCCCATCTCTGCATCCTCATCGTTCGTGGCAGCAAGGTGCGAAGCTGCTCCAAGCGATCGCTGCACTACTTGCCCCAACAAAAACAGTAACAACAACCACAACAACAACAACAACTCCCATCCCCACTGTCCGAATAAAATGCGGGTGCACTGCATGAGCAAGGAACACAATGTTGAATCTTGTTGTCGAAATACCAATAGGGCTTAAAGAACCATCTGCCCATGTCTATCTGTCGATGAAATCTTGCTGAGGCGTCAGTAGCATGGCGAGAATGAGGCCGGGCAACTGTTTGGATATAGACTGAATGGGAATGATGCGGGTGGGGGGAGGGGGAGCGGGGGGTGGGGGTGATGTTATGCTGCGCAACACAATCCCAACCTGCGTCAAAGCTGGGAATTCCTGGCCAGGCACACTATCCCCCTCGCATGTCTGCGGCTGTATCATAAGAGAAATGAATAGGGCCCTGTTCGCTGTCTGGCATGCTTTCATCTCTGGCTGTTGTCCTCTCCCAGAATACACCTCTGCGAGGATGCGGTTACATGCAGAGACACCTGTCAGGCCGGCAGCGGGGCGGGACGTGTCCCCGGTCGCCTGCGTGTCATCTGTGACCGGGCTCCGGGCCCTGGAGCAGCTTGTGGTGCGCAGCGAGACCTGCGGAGCGAGGGGAAGGAAAGTAAAAACACCGGAGGTAGAATGGATTTCTTCTTCGAGCGTGCACACGGGAGTGTGAGTTTTTTCCCCATTTTTTTCAGAAGAGCCCATTGAAACCCTCCTGGCCAAGGTTCTTTTATTTATTTCTTAATGATTCACGGTCGAGGTGATAACCGGCCGCTCCGGGTTCAGCCTTTGGTCAGCCTGACCCCCTCACTTGTCCCTCCTCCTATCAGCTGGCACCCAGCCAGGCGTCCAGTAAAAAAAAAAAAAAAAAAAAAAAAGGCGTTCCCAGTACAGTCGGAGCTGCCGTGTTTGTGCTCCCAAACAGTATTCCCTTTCATTCCCCCTCCGCACACACACACACACACACTTGTTTATTTTGGTGCTCTTTCACACCGAGGAGCCCCCGGCTGCGCTGGAAAAGGAAAACATCTCGCCGACTTCCAATCCGATGACATGACTGCCGGAAGCGGCTTCCTCTAACTCAGCGAAAGAAAAAGATAAAGGGAGAACGCGGCCTCTGCCGCAGCGGCCACCTCCCAATGTCGTGTGCAACTAGAAATGATTCGTTCGATGGCAAAATTAACTAAAAATTTCCAATAACAGTAACAGAAGAACAGTGATCCGTGATGGAGCAGAGCTATTGCGTTTGGATCTTGGTGTGCTCGCATCAATAACAGTCCAATACATTATTGAAAAAAAAAAAACAATTCACAAAGAAAGCTGTGCGAGTGCGTTCAAATCCACCGTCTAAGAACTTCAATAATAAAACTGAAACGGGTCTCATTTTGATAAAAGCATACGCGCCCTGACATAATCAGACTCCCATTAAAATGGCACAAGTGCAGCATTCATTTCCTCCTCAAACTAAGTGCAGTCATAAATCTCCTCACACCCCCCCCCCACCCCTCCAACTGCGTGGCCCCCAGAACGTCCTCGAAAAACTATATGGCAAAGAGTGTAAAACATGTGGTGGATGTAATCGATTTTTTTATTTTTTTATTTTTTTCCCCCCCGGCCCTCCCTCACCTCGCGTCGAAAAACTGAACACATCAGAGGAAGTCGGGGGGGGGGGGGGAGTTCGAGCAGGAGAGGTTTGCGGAGGATAAAGGCAGAGTTGTGCGAGCGCAAAGGGGAGGAAGAGATTAAGGGAGTGCACCGGAGAGGGAGAGATAAAGGGAGAGTGTGATTTATGACGGCTGACAGCTGATCAGAGAGAATGCTCTCCGTTTGGACTCGCTCGAACTCCCTGTCAGAGTCGATCAGAGGAGCCCCGGTCATCTCGCCGCGGAGGTGCACTGGGCGGCCAGAAAGGACCTGACGCACTCCCCGGCTCCTACAGAGGCTGTGCCCCCCTCTAACAACACCACCCCGAAACCCCCCCCCCCCCCCCCCCCCCCCCCCCGAGCACCACACCGAGCCTCTGTGTTGCTTTCTCGATGCGTGGTTAAAAACCTGCCTTGCTGAGTGTTTTTTTTTTTGTTTTTTTTTGGGTGCTTGCTGTTTTTGGTTTTTCTTTTTGGTTCAGACATTTTCTTCTTCCCAAAAGCCAAAAGTGAGGCATCTCCCCCACCCATTGCTCCCTGAAAGACGGAAAAAATGCATTCATGAAATTCAGAAGCTGCTCCCAACGGATCCTATTACAGTAATTGATGAGTTTGTAAGATGTTTGTTAACCTAAGCCAGCCTTGATAGTTTTGGGGGGGGGGGGGGAATGTTCACAGACACGCACACACTTTTTTTTTGGTGGGTGTGGTTGGGTGGTGGGTTGCGTATGTGTGTGTGTTTTTTTGGAGGGGCCACCCGCTACTGTATTTTTTTTTTTCCAACAAGCTGATCCCGCGCCCGACATGTGACAGTCACGTGCCGTGATTAATGGCATGATTTCCCCGATGCTAATGTATAGTCCCGTCTCTGGAAAGTGCCCCTGATCAGACGAGCAGATGTGTCCATAAGCACAAACTGCTTAATATCACTGTTCCTGCAATAAGCCCAACACGTTTCTTTTTTCTCTGCGAATGGAAAGAACAGTGGAAACGGGGCAGAGTGTCAGGGCACACGTGAGCGCATTGCGCTTCCAAGGCCGAGCCACACTCTGGTTCTCTCTCTCTCTCTCTCTTGCTTGCGATTCCCGGGGCACAACTGGACAGAGGTTGTCGGAGGAAGGGACAGAGATTACGCCCGCGTCGGAATGGCCAACAGATGGGAATGCCCCAACCGTTCCCATCACTGGATCTCATTACCAAAAAGAAAAAAAAAGAAAAAAAAGAAAAGAGAGATTTTTATCATCGCCATGCGTCTTTATCCTGCGGCGGTAATCTGACCTCTCTACTCGGGAGACGTGCAGACAACAGGATCAAACAGCATATCACTGCACTGGAAAGTATTTTTATTTTTTAAAATTATTTTAACGACCCATTCAGATCTGACTGCTTCGACTCTTGAGAGGGAAGAGCGCGAGACATCGCGGCGTAACGTTGTACGAGCATTATTTTCGGTCGATGCGGTTCTATTCTATTCGGCGCAAAACGCACATACAGCGACCTGCGCGCCACTGAGCAAGCAGGGTAAAAATATCCAGTGGTGTTTATCAGTCCTCCATGGGGAATGTCCGCTATGCCTGGCATTAATCACTGACACACTGGCATTGAGAACCCCCCCCCCCCACACACACACACCCTCCACCTGCATACTACAAGTTATTGTGAGATAATGTACTTGGCATGTGCTGGAGTGCAGCCTCAGACCCACCTGTTTTACCGCAGATGGCTTCGTAGACCGGATTCTGGCCGCTGGTCACGCTTCCGCTGGCCACACTCTCCGAGGACGTCTGCCTGTTAATCAGACGCAAGAAAAAGTGTCAAGTGAGGATGGGGGGGAAAAAAGGGTACGGTGACTAGTTGCGTTTGAAAGACCAATGCCTGATGCGCATCCTTCCCCCCTGGACCAAGCTGTTGGGACGTCCGGCTGGAATTACCCAAGTCTATTGTTTCAACTCTGAGCCGAACAACCAAACAAATATATATATATATATATATATATATTTTTTTTTTTCGATAACTAGTGATTGTTTTGTGCTCCTGCGAGTTGTTGAGTCAGTTTCAAATCGTGTGCGGTTGTGCGCTCGCCGGAGGCCAGCGGGGGTGAGGTGTTCACCGAGTGCCTCTCGTGAGCTATTGTGACAAGAAGAAGGCAAATTCCTGCCCCTTGTCCCTCGCTGCTGTCATTTTTTTTTTTTTTTTACATAGGCCACATCATCGTGGTGATTACGGAGGACGCGGAGCCGCAGCGACTGCGGCGCGGAGAAAGGGGGGGGCGGGGGGGGGAAACAGTGGACGCAGTCATACGGTATAGACCTTTTCTATTTCAAGTCAAAGGGCTCCATACAGCAGTCTGGAGATCACAGACAACAGATTGCGGAGCCTTTTATGACACCATCAGGCCAAACAGTGTTCTCACCGCGAAAATCATTACGGGAATGGCGGAGCGCGGAGCAGGAGCAGACACGTCTGTAACCTTATACATTAAAGCTGCTAAGCATTTTTAGGGGGAACAATAAATAAAGCTTAGCTGGCATTAACCTCTCGCCCCCTGAACAGCGGCTTGCCAAAGGAGCATTAACACGGTAATGAGGGTACACACTGCCTCCTTGTAAGGGGCAGCACAGTTGTTCTTTCATACCATTACACAACCACAAATAGAGCTGGCCCACTTTAAGCGCAGCATACCTTCAACAGGAAGTGACCCCCTTTCATATTGGGAGGAGGACGAGAAGAAGGAGAAGAAGGAGAAGGAGAGGAAGAAGAAAAAGCTTGACCTCTGGGTTCTTCACATCACTTTCTCTGTCAACAGTCTCTCGCTCTGTCACTTCGGGAGCCCCCCCGGCCCAGAAAAGCTTCGGGGTGGCTGAGAAGTGAATCCCGACTCGCAGCGTGTGCGGACGATATCCAACAACCCGGAGGTTTGGGCATTTTTCGCACTGCTCCAATAGGAGCCGAGGTTCCTATGTCAACACGGTTGACGGGCAGCCCCTCGCTTCTTTGTGCATTCAGGTAGCTGCTGCGGCTCAGCGCTACTCCGCCTGAGCAAAAAGTGGCGGATAGAGTTTAACCATAAACACACGCTTGGCCGCATCTGCGCGTACACGGCATCCCGTGAAAATAACTACTGTTGCGGCTGATTAATAGGGAGCGAAAGCAGCGGCGGGGGCTGACATTAATGGCGCTGCCGTAATTGTCACCCTATTAGTAATGCCACACGACAGCCGGGGGTTTCCGTAGTTACCGCCGCCGACCGGCCAAACCCCGGCAAACAAAATACCAAACAGGCCCATTTATTTGCGTTACAAATTGCTCCTTTCAAAGCCTTCGCTGAAGTCATGCGGCGGTGAGTCCTCGCAGCTGGCAGCTGCGGCGTGCCGATAGACCACGGAACCCTACGCGCGATACCAACGTGCGGCGCATTTGCTCCGCGCACGTGTGCCGCATGTTCCCTGAGACCCAAGCGTCACACCCCGGGGGCCTCTGCCAAGGTCTAGTCATCGTAAAACGAAACAACATGCGGACCAGTCACTCAGGCCAATCACTGGCTTGAATCAGCACTTTTGAGGGACGCTGACTGGATAGCGCCGGGGCAGGATTTTGTCTCGCAGGGCTAACGGAGGAAATGATTTTGGCCACGTCCAAAAAAAAACAAAAAAAAAAACGATTTCCTTTGCTTAGCGAGACCAAATAAAACCCCATGTCATTTTTTTTTTTTGGTCAAAGATCATCAGCGGTTTTTAACGACAAGACGGGCTGCTGGTGAATTTGTATCAACAATTTGCATTTACAGTTCAACAACTGGCTACGGGGGAGGTGTTCGAAGGGGCCGGATAACCATGAAGTGTTTGAAAGGACCCGACACAGTGATTCCACTATAAATCTGAGGAGCTTCGGCACACACTGGGATACATTTCAGACGCGCCTCAATAACAACGATATTGAGTTGCCCCTGAAATGAGGACTGGAAAAAATAGGGGAAGCAACTTATTATTCCACTGTTTTCGGCAAAACAATCATCCCCTTTTCTCCCGGAAGGGGTTAACTTCTCCCCGCCCCCCTCTCTCTTTATTCTTCTTTCTCTTCATTGTTTCCATCGGTGCATTTTTTTTTTTTTTGGTCCTCAAGCTTCCGTTTTTCCCACACTCTCCCCTGTCACACTGGTCCACCGCAAGAATGCAGGAGAGAGGAGAGTGTGAGGGGGGCTCTGGAATTCCACACGGCGGAGGGTAAACACAGCGACTGCCGGGGCCGACGCACACACGCCGGAGCAAACACGGCACCTACCCGGCTGCCCTAACCTGTCCCGCAACCCCTGCACGGCGCCGCTGGCCTTTTAACTCCTTCATGGCCGCGTCCGGTCGAGTGAGATGACCGAATTGAACGCATCAGCGGCATAGCTTCTGTATGCGGCGCGGCGCGACCCGTCTCTCTCTCTCTCTCTCTCTCTCTCTCAACCGCATGAAACCCTCGGGTGCAGGCCTGCGCGGCATTTGCAATGAATGGGCCGTCAGCGGAAAAACCAAAACTGGCTCTACGAGCTCCACGAAAATACGACACAATGTCGCACTGAAAGAAAACAAGTGTTCTAATCCACCTGCGTCCGTCCTTCGCACACGCGGCGCGAGGCTCCTCGCACAAGCGTGGTCACCAAAACTCTCTGTGCTGTCGCGTCGTTCGGCCAGATGCTGCGGCAGTAAAGTAAGCGAGGGGAAATAGCTGGCAGTTCTGCCCAGTTTCCCTCTTTTCCCTTTTATTTTCCCCTCAGCGCTCCTCAGCTTATCTCCAAACCAAACAGGATTTGCGCGGGCCCTTCCACTGAACCGCGCTCTGTTTACGGTTCAGGCAGAAATCACTCCGGTGATGAGGTTGTTTACCGGGCCAGGCAGATACACCCCGCGGCCAGGAGACCGGCCCTTCCATCGACACGCACATGTTCTGACTCTCATCCCCATTCGCCGTGTCCTTTTGAACCCGTCAACTCCACGAAACCTCGCCTCAGCGGCCAATCAACACCGACCCGCTGTGAACGTTTAATGCGCCGTAAATGAGCCCTAGTTCGACTTTTGGCTATTCCCCCTCGAGGCAGCCACGATTCACTTGCAAAGCTCCTCTTACTTGATGAGGCGTTTTGTTGCCGTTTTCCTGATCTGTCCCTCTCGAGCGCTGCCGGGTGGCTTCGGGGCGAGCGCGGGATTGCCAGGAGCCTGGAGGCGGCCGGGGCCATGGCTGGGACGGGGCCGCTCGTGGCAGCCGGTGGGAGCGCAGCAGGGTGAATTTGCGGGAGCCTGGGTATGCGGGGCACTTGTCTTGTCCCGAAATTGAGTCTACGAGACAAGAAGGACAAGAAATGGGATTTAGGTCCAATAGCCTCAACATAATGACAATGATATTTCTATAAAGTTACTTTCAAATTTAGCCCTGTAGTTAACTTTTATGCACGGTGCCGTAAAGTATTTAACAATGATTACACACTGGCCAATGATAATAAAACTCAAATAACTTGGATTCAAGACCGTATTTACTGAGGCCATGTGATCATTATCATGACTGGGTCTGGCTCCGGAGAAGCATTACACAACTCAAAAATAGGCATCACATATTTGGCTGAAACTGACCAGTCTATATATATATTCAACTCATTTTATTCAAATAGCTGAAAAGAGCGCGAATCTTGTTATCGTTAGTGTTATCGGTCAAAAAACAACATTTGATCCCGTGATAGTGGTGCCGGAGAGATGAAGGACACGTTTCAGTGTTGTAACGCACTACATCGACAATCCAACAAAGAAGGTCGCACTGTGCACTGAGCTTGTTTCCAGCAATTGTTATACCAACATCTTTGATTTGATATAACATGGCGATTAGACTTTGCGAGTCTGAACCTACTGTATTTTATTCAAATAGCCAACCCACGAATAACGAGCTTCTCGACGTCCACCACAATGAAGCCTGAGTTAAAGGACAGATGTTTATCCAACGTAAAACAAAGGGTATGCGAGACAGAACATTATTTTCGATCCAGACGTTCTCGTTGCACAAAGAAAAGTCAGAAATACATTATTCTGTCGCATGGTAAATATATTTATTTAATATCGATGTAAAACAATATATATATTCATAACACCCCATGCTAGTGTGATCATATTTTGGATCGAGTGAGTCGCGGGGAAAAAAGTGTGACTGCGTGTCATTGACGTACAAATATCAAAGAGTGCCCGTATGAATTAGTGCAGGTATTACTGAAACGCCAGTATGCAATGTAGTGCCAGTGACAAAAGAAGCTCAACCTTTTTGTTCTTTAAAGTTGGCTTCACTGAAAAGCAAATTCTTCACCATTATTTATTTGTTTATACACGATCTCTTCAAAGGCTAAGGGACAGGAGAGAAAATACAGCTTTTCTTTCTGACATAATATTTCAGAGCCCCATTTCAGCCGGCCCTCGTCGTGCCGCCGGAGAACGCTTCCCATACATTCCATCCGCGTCTCACGTCGGTGCTATTTTCTCCGCAGCCTTGCGCGGCTACCCGGCCGGCGCATGGTTTTCCAGCTACGACGGTGCGGCCGTTTCATAAGGGGGGGCCCGGCGGAGTGACAGGGAATATCTGATGTAATTCCGGCGTTGATAAATGAGAAGCTGAGTTTCCAGGTTGCGAGGCCTACGGCCGCGGTTCGGCCCGAGCGCGCGCGCAGGGGGGGGGGGGGGAGGGGCCCAGGAAGGGCACCTTTCTTTGACTGCCAGGTGGCCCCGGGCCAGGCCTGTGGAGGAGCCGTGCAGTCTGCACCCAGTAACTGGAACGCGGAGCTCCAGAACAGCCCCCTGTCTCTTTTCCCCTCGCGCAGGATATGTGTGGCACCGATGCTCGCACGGCGGGAAGAACCTCTTCCCCTGAGTCCTCAGTTAGTCCCAATACATCACTTAATATTCCCCTTGAAGACCGATAAAGCCGACGAGGTGAGTCCATATGCGATATGAAGTGCATCTTATTTTTTTTTCCCCCCAAAGACCCGGCCTCCTATCTGATTACGGAGTTAAAAATAATGACTACGTCAAATATTTATATATATATATATATGTATATATAAATCAGATAAAGTCGTATAACACCCAGGACAGAAAGATAGAGGGTTGCCTTGATTGTTGATTCGACGATGGGGCAATCATACCCAGAGTCGGCCTACTCACGACCCCTGGTCTGCGAGGGGGTTAAACAAGAGAGGATGTTTTTGCAATGTGCTCTGCACATGCACTGCTCCATGCCACGAACTGGTTCGGATTAGGAGAAACGTCCCTGGCTTCGTGCGCTCGGGAGTGTGTGTGTGTGGGGGGGCGGGGGGGGGACGTCGGCGGCGAGGGGAACCCGATCGACGGGGTTCGGACCGCAAGACGAAACGGAAGGAGGGGATCGGAGCGGGAGGATCACTTTCACAAAGAGCCCTGAGTGAGTCCACCGGGGCCGAGCCAAGAGAAATATCACCTTAATTGCATTAATTAAGGGCCGACGGAGTTGATGAACAAAACAGCCCCGCTAAAAGCAACTGCATTACTCAGGGCCGATCGGAAAATGAAAAGAGGGGCGCGTCCAATCATTCCGCGCCGTAAGCCGCCCCGTGGCACCCTCCTGTCTCCAGTTCTCTCCGTCCATCGATTGCCTTCACCCGAAATCCGGGTGGAAAAGGAATGATCACAGAACGACGCTGTGCAAGATGAACCGGGGGACCTCTCTACCTACCCGAAAACATTCGAATCACATCTGTCACGGCGAGTCAGGCGTGACTGAAGGGTTTTCTGTCGCTACATTACTGCTGCCGAGAAAAGCGTACGTCAGCGTTGCATTCGCAATGCAACTGGGAACACAAATGGAGCTCAAATCTGATGCAAACCGTAACTCACAGTGGATTTCGAACCGGGGGCTTTCTGGCGCCCGAGGAGAGCAGCATTCCGTCATCGCTCAACTTCCAGTATAAACCCTAAACCCCGAGTCACTTGGCCAAAACAGTAGAATCTGGGTGTGGAGTCGTGTTTGGCTCTCCAGGAATGGGCTTCTGTTGAGAAGGATGCTCCACCGAATACCATTTTGTGAAGTGGTTTGGTGAAAAAAATTCTCCGAATAGCTTTTCTAAATGCTAACATGAACGCCTTGCTTTTCTTTTTTTTTTGCGGCTGTATCTGGCACGGTTTTGGACAGCTTTGTGCTTAGGTAAGGGGATTTTTTTTTTTTTTTACAGACAAATACGAGGGTTTTCTCCGAGTTATAACTCAATCATTCTTCTACGCGTCGCTCGGTTTTCACTTGGTGCTGATTTTAGAAGGAGAAGGACAAAAGAAGCTGGAAAACAGATTTCTTACACCCACCGCCCTTTTACCTTATCCTAATGGGGCAACAAAAAAAAAAAAAAGAAACCTTAACTTTAATGGGAGCAATTCATAAGACATGGTAAAGTGTCAACAGCAGGCTCTCTAGCCAATAGTGTGCAGGGATATTATATTTCAACCTCGGGCCATGGTTTGACTGCATGTGACTGAGAGTCACGGCTCGTCTATTGCGTGGTTGCAGACAAAAGTTGACCCACACAACTTTCTTTGGGTAGATCGGACGCTTCGGAGCAAGATCACTTTGAAGCGGTAAAAGCATTAAATCACACGCCCAACTCACCAACGGGAGCCTTAATCTCTCGTGTCACACACCTGGGGTCTGCAGTGGCTCTTGTCCAGGAGTTGTCGAGGCGGATGCTGCTGCTGTTGCAGTTGCTGAATGGCAAACTGAAGCTGGTAACTCCCTTGGGTGGGCTGGTACCGCTGCTGAGAGCTCACCCCCGTCACCAAACTGTAGGCATTCTGCAGCTGCCCGTCCCAGCGGGCCTCGTCCTCCTTCAGCGGCCGGAGGCTAAGAGAGCGGGAAAGAAAGATCGTTGAGCAACTTTAGCATTTAGTATCAACGAGAAGACCCATTCGCTTTCTCTCCCGTGTCAAAACGTCCGACCATTCACGTAAAGCCACAGCGCGTGCGATGCTATTGATCCGCTGGCGAATTGGCACGGCGGGCGAGGTTTCGACCCCGCCTTGGACGCGGGCACAATGGGAAGAGACGGGAGACGGGGAGACAGTAGTGTGACACAACAGAATGAACTGGATCTCAATAAATAGACAGATTTGTGCACCCCACCGCGTGTTTCATCCCTGTTTGTGCGCAAAGTACGCTTCCACTGAGTCCAAGACATGCCCGTCTTAACAACTCATAACTACCATACCGTCACAGTATACACAGGCACCATCCTTTCCTGGTCAGCTATTTTGCCATCTCGCCACGTGTGGAGTTGTAACACCGCCAGCTCGCAACGTCCCAGTCGCCGGCCGCTGGGCCCACAGCAGCCTCAAGTCAAAGTGTGCAAATCAGAGTCCAAGCGGAGGGCAAGCCCGTGGCAAACACAGGCTGAGCTCAAAACCTTTCCTCTTTGCCTCAGTGCCCCCCCCCCCCCGAGCTTCGCGTTCCATTCCCATCACAAAGCCACAAACTGGAAAGCGAACCTTTTGACGAGCTCCACGAGTTTGTAACTGGATTATCTGTCATTAGGACTAAGCCAGTTTCAGCCTCCTTTTTTTTTCGCGTTTTTTCGGCCCCCGCCAAAGCGATGAGGTGACCACGCTCTCCTCAGACACGCTTAAATTGAGTCTATGTGGAGTCTGGTGCGCTGCTGTGTGTGGACCACCTCGGCCAAAAACAATGTCATAAAGAGCACTATTGGGAGATGCGAGTTAAAATGTTAAATGATAAAAAAAAGAATAATACAGAGAGATACACGTACAGTTTTGGAGAAATGTGATCCCACAGGAGTCTTAACGACAAAACAAGGTTCTTGGAAATCCTGCAATAACGTGCAATAACATTTGTCCATTGGTGCAGGATGAAAGCAAACGCTTGAGACTCGAAATCACAATAGCAAAAAAATATATATTTTCAAAACCAAACTATGATAAGCACTAAAATTAGGATTCAATTAAGTCTCCCAACAACAATGCACAGCGTGGGATAATGAGCTCGCGTCGCTCAAGTGAAAAAAGTATTCCTGTCCCGTGCAGCCAAGCAAAAACACAAGGGATCTGCAACTCATGCGAACATGCTATCCGCCCATGCATTTCTCAGTTCACATAATGGCACATATATTGCAAAAACAACTGGTGTGACCACAAGCCAATTTCGATTTTTTTATTTTTTTTATTTCAGCTCCTGGAAAAACAAAGGCTTGTCTGTGAACCAGGCAAGGGCCAGAGATTCTACCACGCCAGGAGACAAAACAAGAGCTTGCGCTTTGTTTACGGCGGCAGTTTCCTTTGACTTGGCTGCAGTTTTGCACTCTGGACCGCCGGGACCCTCGGGAGTTTTCATTTTATCAGTATGTGGTCCCGGACCGTTCGGACCACGCTTTCCTTCGCACATGATCGAGCTGCAACCCGCCCCCCAGGACAGATCTTTTCCAGACAGGGATTGTCAACACAACATCACACAAAAAAAAAAAAAAAGTAAAAAAAAAACTACTACTGCAGATCATCAGGATTTGAAAAACGAAGAAAAACCAGAGGCCGAGGGCCAAAACGGTAACCAATGAAATAGGGGGAAAATGTGAACATCTGAGATTCTCATCACTGGTGCAGCACATGTGCCGAGCTCCAACTATCTGGGACTCCCCTCCCCTCCCCGCAGGACCTCAGCTCGTGGGAGTCAGCTCCCTCCCCGCTGCGCTCGCCATCCTTTAATAGGCTGATATAACTTACTGTAGAACAACACGGCGGGCTGAGCACATGTGCCGCATCAATCCGACCCGGCGTGAATGTGGGAAAAAACGGACAGTGTGCGAGCTTCGGGATGACATCATGCCACAGTATCTCCCAGGCCTGCCTGGTCAGTGTAAACACCGGCCCGCGTCTGGGGTGCGAGGGTATTTCCAGCCAATACTCAGTGTTTGTTTACCACGGGCGGTGTATTGCAACACTATGACACTGAGTAGAACCGGTCCCTAAAATGAAAAAAAAATAAAATGACTACAAAGTGGAGATTAGCTGTGGGAGGGAGGATAGATAGATAGATGTGCTCCCGACACCGAACGGATGTCTGCTCCAAAGATTTACTGGGTTATCTGGGTGTATTTGCCAAGTAAAACCTGGATTATCTTCATATCTGTAACACAGATGAGTGCAGAGTGACCAGTGTTGGGGCTTTACTCTCAAACACGTCTTACTTAACTGACTTCAATCTAAAAACAAAGCGACGTTAAATGACAGATGTGAATTGGAACCATTTTAAAAAACGGAGACCACTGAGCTCGAAACTGCAGCAGTGACAAATAAAAATTAGGAGGAAATGTAAATGTTTTAAAGCCGAACTTCGACAAAAGACTTTGGTTCCTGGATGAGCAAAAAAATAAATAAAAAAAAATTGGGGGGGGGAGGTCATAAAGCCATTTGGAAAATTGCAAAAAAATCGACCAAGTCCAACAGCAATCTGACAAAATATTGTGCAGAACTAAAAATACCCTGCATAAGCAGGGTTGCGGTATTTCTCGGCCCACTGTGCAGGAGTGAGCGTAACACTGCAGGGATAATAGTTCTGTGGTCATTTGCACGTACAGCCAGCAGGAAACAGGGAGACCATTTCTGTGGCCAGGGTGCTAATGCAACTCAAAACACACATTAAGGATTGAATTTTGAAATGACCTTTTTTTCTTTCACAAGATAAGGACAACTGGCTGTGCGAGACTGCAACCTAAACCAAACCAAACACAAAACACTGATTGTTAGTTTGGAGGTTGTCGCCCCTCGAATGTAGTCAGAATGTCTGACCGTCTGCGTTTTAAACAGCGGCTCACATTAATTCGCATTAAGCGCGCCGGACAAGGAAATGGTCGTAAATGTACCAGGAGGTAACCCCCCCCCCCCCATTCCCCCCCGAAGCGAACTGTGGGTATTTGAAGATGTGCAGAGCGGTGCGAAGCCCCCCCACCCCCCCGCCCCCCTGGTTGTCGGCACACTGGAGCGGGGGGAGTGCTGACGCAGCATACCTGGTAGATCCTGGCAGCGGCACTTCAAAGAGCCGCGCGACTCTTTGAAACCCATCGCGCTTCACCCCTGTGGTTGCTTTAACAGCCAGTGAGCTTAACAGTTTCAGTGTGTTTGGCACAAAGCGTCGGCCCCAGTGTGTGTGTGTGTGTGTGTGTGTGTGTGTGTGTGTGTGTGTGTGTGTGTGTGAGATGGTGGTGGTGGTGGTGGGGCCCTCAGGAAATTCTGTTTTTATAAGAAACAGCGCTGAGGTGAAATCAAGGCAAATTTATCCTAATATCTCGCCGAAGGCATTTCACTGCTGTTAGAGGTGAACGCCAAAACGAGGGCCAAAACGCTGGGCTACGAGGGAACAATAATCCTAATATCACTTCGAAAGCCGGTGACAAATGCGGAGATAAAGAGAACTGCACTCAACGATGCATCTTTTCATGAGAAAAACAAAGTTCTTCCTTGAGTAATAACCATGTGAGTATACAATATATTTTCTGCTGAACGAGGTGCCACACCCATAAATGTAAACTACTAAAAAAGTAGAACTACGGAAAGGGAACTATTTACTTGCATGTGTAACAATAACATGGTCCATCAAAGCAAAAGCGCTCTGACCTGAAACCCGTTCAGAGGCTGGTTTCTGTTTCTTCAGCGCCATACAGGAAAGCTACACGAGGCTATTCATGAAATTAAGGATTCTGGTAAAACTCTCTTTCCTTGGCTTTGTGGAAATAAAAACATTTTTCACAAAAGGGAAAGGGCCAGACATTCCTGGAATTCTATTACAGCTCGATACACAAGAAATGGCTGGATCGGAAAAACAGAGTCCGAGATCGGGGGCCAGGCCGTCTGAGAGATTGTCACTCACGTATCAGCAGGAAAAATAAAAGGGGACCGTCGGACGATTGCCTCTCGGCGAATGGCGCCCCCGAAATCGCCACCATTTTTTTTCCAACATCGGGGTCTGGCACCGTGGGCCACAACCGTGTTTCCCCTCCTTCCTTCTCGTTCCCGGCGCGTTGGGAGAGGGGTGAGGAAGGGAGGAATTTCGAATGGTTGCGGAGGCAGGGGTCTGGAGCAGACAGACTACGTGGGCGTCGACATCGCTCCCCTCGCCTCGGCCTCCGCCCCCCCCCCCCACCCCCGAGTTTGAGGCTGCCAGCATGCTTCACGCGCTCCCCGGGGGATTCAGGTTCCGATCCCACCGCTACTCCGCTCCACGGAGTACAATTAAGAATGGGAACAAAATGCCCATTTCCAGGCACACGTTGAAATGGCTTTTCCCCAGCGAGGTGCTGGCGGAACCGCACTGTCCGTTCCCAAAGAGTGACAAGCTTCAATCTCGAGAAGAATCGTCAAGAGACCATTAAGAATGGCTATATTTGGGTATTGTTTCCGGGAGAGGGTGAATAAATAGTATATGTGCGCACAAATTGGACCAAAAAGAGCACCACAGTTCTTATGAGGCAGCAGAGGAATGCCAAGTGTCTGTATCTCCTACACACGACATTTATTATTAACATTTTCTGTTATCCGAACCTGCCTTTTTGAAGGACAGAACGGTTTCAACTGATTCCCCTCTTATTTCTAAGCTTCTTGTCGACCCAAAAATGTATGTTTGCCCACTGTTCAGCAATGGATGTTTGACCTTCACGCGCACAGGAATGTAAATAAAAAACAATCCAGTAATAACCCTAATTTGTGTTTTCAATTTCGTGTACTTAGGGGCGAAGTTTCTCTGAACATAAAATTTGTACAAACTGAGGCTGGAAGCTAATGTTGTCCAATATGCACCTAAAAAAAGAGTTATGTGGAAACTTGGAGCCTCCAGTGGATAAAAAAACCTAAGAATGGAAGCAGGATAGATGTTCTGTCTGTCAAGTTAATATTTTCATAAGCACAGATTCTGGATTTTTATGAAGAGGGAGATGCACTGGATGTAATTCTAAGATGGAAGAATTTTTTCTTTGACAAAGTGAGTATTTTTGTGGAAAACCATTCGAATCCAAATTATCATTCAATGACTGTTTAACTGTTTTTATATCTCAAAACCCGTCCGGGGGGGGTGGGGGGGGGCGAACTTTCAACATTCAAAACAAACGGTGATACATTCACTTTTTTCTGGGAAAATAAAGAGCTTCGTCCTACGTGTGCTGCGTCACATATCTCTGGACTTACCCGGTGCTGTTCGGTAGATCTCTTCCGGAGTGAACGGCTTTCACCGGCCCTTGAGCCCCTGCAGCAGGCCGTACTTTAGGGTTCAGCGTGAAGCAGTCTCTGCTCAGCATCCTGTTGGCCAGGTTCAGATTGGTCAACTGTGGGCAGAGAAACAGAAGACTTTAACACTAGACGACTAATAAAGTCATCAGTCAAGTAAAAAAAAAAAAAGTGCAATGACACTTTCATTACGCCTATTTTGTACCGGTTGCAAAATCGAATCAGAGTCCACACATCACATCACACCACCCGCCAGTTCACACGTGCAGAAAGCAGTGGAAATGTATAATAATCAAGTGCTGGTGTTTTAGTCGCCCCTTTCATCCACAAAGCGTCTATCTGGGGCTGGTTGGAAAGGTACACGCAGCACATGGCACAGCTCGCCTCCACTCAGCACTTAGCCCAGGTGGCCCCTTCCCCCGACTCCATCCCCAGGCAGAATCAGCCGGTATGACTGGTCAGGGGCGAAACCCGTTCACGGCCACATCAGCACTTCCACAGCAACTGCACCTCTGTGCTGCTCTGCCCGCGGGAATCCTGCTCTGCGCCGTAATCCAATGTTAGAATTAATCATACCGCTCTGGGTTTTTATTTACTTTATTTCCTGCTGTGTAGCACTAAATGCCCAATGGGAAAATTGTGAAGCTGCCAAGTCTTGTACAGTGTGAAAAATGTGTCGGCGTGGTGTTATACAGCTACAGCCTCAAGTTACTTATTAATGTAGACGGGTTGTCTTCTCGGAAACTATTTGTTTTCAACCAAGGACATAAAAAAAGATATACTGTACATGGAAGCCAATAAGAAAGGGGTCGACAAAATGCAAATGTCATGTATAATTCAAAATATCAGAACAACGAGGCACAATGTATGTATTCCCCATTATCTTGAGGCATGTACACAGGCTTGACTAATTTAGAAAGATGTATGGCATTGCCATGGATATGAATAAGCACATCTACACACGTCCACACAATAGTGTGTATACAGTACGTGGCTTAGCATGAGAATGAGTAATTACTGGAAACCGTAGAGGTCAGCTCGTGTAGCAGGGTGTTGTTCCTGTTTACAAAGTTCTCCATTAGGTTCAGCGAGTGATTTAATGACTTCAAATGTGAGCCCTGAAGGAGCTAAATGTGCCTTTAAGTGCAGAACACTGGGCCGTTTTATGCCGAAAAAGAAACCGCTGCCGTGCCCGAGATGAACTATTCATGGGAAATACAGCAAACACCTTTCAAAACAGACAGAATAATGTACAGCAAGAAGGAAGCCATAAAAAAAAAAAAAACGGCAGTCTGTGTGGTCTGGTGCCATCACGAAAAAACTTTGACAGGAACTAAAAAAACTGAGGCAGAGGAGGAGGAGGAGGAGGAGGAGGAGGAGGAGGAGGAGGAGGTGGTGGAGGATGAAGAGGAGGAGGAGGAGGAGGGATGAGAGGTTGCAGGGCTCCCCACGCCAGATCTTTGGGGAACATGGGAGAAGGTGGTGATGGAGCCAGCGAAGCTGCCACTCCCCTGCTCTGTGCCAATTTGCCACATTCCTCTATTTATAAGCATCAATTACCAGACAAAAAAAAAAGCGGCTGCTTGTTAAGTATCAACAGAGATCACTCCCCCGTGGTGCATCTGATAATGAGACCTCACACGGAGCCGCGGCTTGATGCGGCTTACCACTGTTTCGGGCCAGCCAGCTTCAAACCCCCGGGTTTTAGACTCGCCCCCGCACCACCCCCCACCCCCACCCCCCCCCCCCCCCCCCCCCCCCCCCCCCCCCCCCCCCCCCCCCACACGCACACACAGGCTGCAAGCGGGCCGAGGGCCGAGGGAGGAAGGTGCGCGGTGAGAGGCGGCAGACCCTCCGGCTCCGACAGGTCTGCTGGAGGAACCAGCGTCGGCGTGGGGTCAGAGCCAGGTTTACACGCATCAACAAAGAGGAATATCAGAGACCTCACAGTGAGAGACTACCGCGGGAGGGGAGTAGATTCTTCTTCTCTTTCACGAGGCCTTACAGATCGGGTTACAGCTGCTGTAATAACTCAGCGCCAAGTTGTTCTTTTTTTTTTATTGATTTCAAAACACGCGAGAACTTTCCTGGGTTTCCAGGTGGGCCGCAGCGGGCCGCGGAGGTTAAAAACCCAATTAACTCACGTGTTGTGTTAGCAGGTTGATGTGGCTGGAGCTGGAGTAGCGGCGAGCCACCTGCTTGTCGGCCAGCTTCTGCAGGGCCGAGACGAAGGCCTGCTGATTGGACTGCGCCTGGGCCGACAGGGAGTTTAACTCCTTGAAGGCCTCGGCTGAGTTGGTCTTCAGCTTGCCGCCGCCGCCGCTGCTGCTCCTCCTCTTGACTGAAAGGGTCAAAAGTCGTGAGGCAAATGCGAGAACACGGGAGTGAATCGGACAAACGTGCGACGGCGCGGGAGACAATAACTTCACCTTGGCCTGCAGATGTGGGTCTGGAGAGCTTCTGGCTGTAGATGTGCGTGGCGCTCGGGACGGACGAGGGCGGTGTGGTGAAGGACTGTACCCTCCGGAGCGTCCGGGGCGGCTGCCCGGCCTTGGAGCCGGAGGACGCACCCACCCAGACGGCTCTCGGCGGGGGCTGTGCGACCACAGTGGCGGAGGGGTACGCCGGAGGGTCGGCGAGACCCAGCGAGCGGCAGAACTGGGACTTCGCCAAGCTCTGCGCGTAGGACGGGGGCTGCGGGGGCGGGGGAGGAGGCGGGGGACAGTGGAGAGGGACGGAGGCGGGAGCGGGAGGGCAGTACAAAGTCGCAGGAAAGCCAGAGCAGAGCCGCGACGGCCGGACATCTGGCCGGGCTTTGCCAGCTGCATGTTGTTGTTCCTCAGACGGCGCGCACACAGAGGGCGGACTCTCCGCGGCCCTGCTGTCTGGGTCACTGCTGGTTTTCCCAGTGGAGAGCGACGACTCCGAGGCGCTGGAATCCTCTCTGGCCACAGACAGAGCTGTTCGAAGGACAAAAAGAAGACCAGAGGCCCCCCCCCCCCCATTATCATCACTCAGCCATTCCTCGCCTCTGACACACGTTTGTCCCCCAACGAGCTCTAATCTTTTTGCGGCTGACCTTGCCTTTACCCCGGGATGACTCAATCCTTTTTTTATATATATTATACATATCTTAAAACCATATCCTGTTTACAGTGTTTGGATGATAAAAAACAAATTAAACGCAAACCAGACCTACAGTAAGAAGAATGTGCCTTAAAAAAAAAAAAAAAAACGATGGAAGGAACTCACTTTCGGAATTCTCATTGTTGCCAGAATCTCCCAAGGCTCCTATTTCACCAACGTCTTTCTTAACACTCCTGACTTTTGTTCCGAGGAAGACGTTGGCCGATTTATTTTTCTGTGTGTAGAATGTCAGTACTTCCTCCAGATCATTTTCGCTGTGAACGAAAACGGGAGATAAATGCGCATAGCAGATTGAGATCATCCTACACTCGGTGGCATATATAAATGCAATGGGTACAGAGCCAAGCCCTGAACAATGGTCCGTGTGCTCGCCAACTCACTAACCTCGCCGCGGTGATGTACTCCTGAAACACACTGGGGCTGACACAATGCACCTCTGTGCAATTCTCCAGATTTTGCGCCATTTGCTCGGTTTCCTGAGAAGGCGGGCACAAAGGAGACGGCAGATATGACTCTCGCGTGTGCGTCACCGTCAAGAAACGTCCTTCTCCAGGCCAATGGATGTCTGGGCATGGGTACCTTGTTGTAAGAGTTGATGAACTCCCCTAACTGGTGGGACAGGATGCGTCTGCGGTCTTGGAGCGGTAAGTGGCGACTGGGCAACACCACTTTAATGTCTTGCTGAAGGTTAGTGGCTGCTCTCCTCAGGAAGCGCATCACCAGCTCCTGTGCAGACAAAAAAAAACAAAACATACATACACGTTCCCATGATCATCGATTCATCATTTTGCGCTTGAAAATGCGCCTGTGTCTGCGTGCACATGTCTTTCAATGGTGGTGAGGACATAGATTTTCATAAAACCACGCTGGCGCATGCATGGACGCATGCATGAATGCAAGTGTGTGTGTGTGTTTTCCTTTTCAGTGTTTCGGTGAGACCTTTGAATTTAACGGCCCAGGGATCCGCCTGAAATCATATTCATTATTCCCAAAGGTTTGAGGTCACTGACGATGATGTACACCATTACAATGCAGACTTCCCAGTAGGGCCGCCACGTTTACAGCACAGCGTTTTCCTTCTGTGTGCCCACAAATGCCTCATGCATATCTCAGCCACCGCCAGGGTACAGATGAGTAAGAGAGTAATAATGAGTATCTAAATACAGGTTTAAAAAAAAAAAAGTTATCATCGTACCATTTGGTCATCCTCTTTGTCGGGCCATGCTTCGGCGTCGTTATCTCTGCTCTCTGCCCACAGTCTCTCCTGGACTCTATGCAGGTATGAGGAAAAGGCCGTCCGGGCCTGCACCTTGCTGGAGAGGAAAGCAGAAACAGAAGAAAGCGAGAAAGTGAACAAATAAAAAAGGAAAAAATGCAACCGCAATTAATAATGAAGAAGATCGACCATAGGTCCTCAGCCTGTACAGTATGTAAAGGCGTTTTTTACTAAGCTGTGATACATCTGTTACCACAGAGAGAATAAGTATTTAAATATTTAAATACACGCTCCACTTTGGCGACATATCATCCAGGAAAAGAGAGAAAAACAAAAGCAGGTAATGGATCACTTTCAAGTTGTTGAAACACAATGTATCTTGTCTTAAACCGGCATCAAAATGATAAACTGTCTTCATGGCCCAGGTGAACTTGGAATGAGAACTGTCAGAACAAAAAAGAAAGGCAAAAAAAAAAGGTTTGGGGGGGGGGGGAAAGCTGTCAAACACAAACAATGATATGGTGTACTATAATTTCCTTGCTTCATACGCGGTCTTGGCAGGCACTGCGGAATTTCTACAAACTCAGACTTGTTATTTTAATTCCTCCTCAAATTAGAATTTCAGGCACACTTTTAAAATCTGCAAGAGGCTGCAGCCTTTGTTGCATGCAAGGACAGTATTCTATAAAGCATACTGTGTGTACTTCAAAATGATTATATTATATATCTAGATTTCATATTATATTCCCCTCTTACTTGGTAGTCAAGCACGAACTGATACAGAAACGTTCATTTAAGTTCCAAGAGCTTAACCACCAGATTTGATCAACCAATTAAGTTACACTGATGAAATGGATCCCGTGTAGTAAACTGTTCTTGCAGACAACACTTGTGACATAGACAACGATGAGAAACGGCCCTACACAACCTCGGCTACGCCCTCATCCCCTTTGCATGGTGACATACTGTGAGTTTTTCTCCCTTGGTAAAGAGGGAAGGATGCGGAAAGCGAGGGAGTAGAAAACACAGTGAGGGAGGGAAGGCGACGGCGACGACAGCAGCGGCCGGCCTGAGCGGCGCTCCAGAAGACGGACGGACTGACCTGAGGTCCCAGCCCTGCTGAAGGACGCAGAGCAGGTTGACTGCGGCCCTCTGCGCGGCCGCCTCCGAGCTGCACAGAGCCAGCGTGGCCACCTGATTTCCTTGCTCCGCGACCGAAGCCTTGGGTGGGGCCGACTCGGGGGCCCGACCGCCCCTCTCCTTGGATGCCTTCCCTGAGGTGTGCAGCACGGCGAGGGAAAAGACAAATGTCAGTTTCATTCCCCCCCCCGGTTTTGGATACGGAGACACGCATGCACTCAAAATAGGCTTTTTATTGTTTGCCGCAGTGAAATGAACTCATTCAGAGTCATGTTTGGCCAACCTCACCATGACACAGGGGAGTTATTTATTGGAGCCGAGAGTGTATTAGCGCGTGATGTTATCCCGCTTAGCTACGCTCGTCTCAGTTTTAGAAGGAAAAAAAACAAAACAAGCAGTTTCCCCAAAATGAGGCGGAACACGCGAGGCCTACCCGTTTTTTTTTTCTTCCCTTTAGCAGAGCGAAGAGTCAGGTGGCGCTGTCTCCTCTTACGCGCCTCCAGGGACTGCAGCTTCCTCTCGTACTGGACAACGTGACAGCGGTGGACGCCTTCCACCTGCAGCTGCACATTCCCGTTCACATTCCTGGGAGACAGAACAAGACATGTGAACACAATGGTATTAACGGCCGCTGATGATTTAAACATGTAGCGTCAACAAACGCAAAATACTCCGCAGCTCGTTTTTTAGCCGAAGACAGTTCGGAGAAGGATTAGTGGGCTTGAGTAGAGTTTCTTATCCGGAACTTGGCGTGACCGGCCGTGGCGGTGCAAAGGAGAGAAAAATAAAAGGGCAAAATAAAAACAGCAACTGACGTTGTGCAGCAACAACCCAATCCCTAATCTGGCCACCTCGCGAATATGGAAAGAAACAGATCATGGACGGACTAAGCCGGGGGCTGGATGTCCAGACAATACTGCACAAGAGTCAAAGCCGTGGTAAAACCCTGAAAAGCCCAAACTGAGTCAAATAACCTAAATGCATTTTTGTATTAAAATAACAAAAATGCGGTTCAATAAAAAGACACAGATCAACTTTAACTGTCCTCCCCTCCTGCCCCTCAATTTAGACCACCATGCCACATAGACTTGGGTAATTGGCTGGCCCCCTTTACCTATTCCATCAAAGAGAGACCAAACAAACGCCACGTTAGAATCCGACCACTTCCACAAACGGATGGAGAGATGATGTACCCCCCCCCCCCCCCCCCCCCCCCCTCTCCACCACAATGGAAATGCTTACCTTCCATGGAAAAGTCTGCTGGCCAACATGTAGTTCATCGTTGTCTTGGACTCCAGATATCCACTGAGAGAGAGGAAGATAATGAGCAAATTACAATAATCATAAAGGCAGCGGCCCCGTCGAGCCTCGACCACTCTACTTTGTGGCAAACGTGTTAAAAATGAGGCCTCTGTGATATGGCTACTCTGGACACAGCTGCTATTAAATATACCAATAATTTCCAGGAAGGCTCAATGATACGCTTCTCAAAAGGCCACAAAATCCCTGTTGCTACGAGAGCCACGGATCCAATCAAGCAACAAATCCTCATATAGGAATATGGAATGTAAGCACACGCACACACACACACACACACACACAAAAAACGGATTTCCTCTCTGAATTTCGGCAATTAGTCACTGTTGGATGCGAGCCTTTCCTGGAACATTATACAGTTCCACAAATACATTCGGAAAGCAACTAGTCACTTACTCGGTCAGCTACACCTCCGTCTGTTAGTTCAATTGGAAACAGTCAAGAGGAGTCATGTGATCTGGTTTTGGCCACGGGTGTAGCCTAAATGTCTACTTTTATTGATGGGACGATATTAATAGTGTGTAACATTATAGACCACCAGTCCCTGGGCGATCTAACTGCTCCTTCTTGGCTCAGCTTACCTGTAGAGCTCCCATGTTTCCGCAGTGGGAAAGATCCTTATGAAGCCTCCCCGTCTCTCATACTCTTCCTTTATCCTCCTCAGCACTTTGACCTATTATGTGCGGGAAAAAAACAAAAACAAACGAAAGACGTTTCCTTGAACGGACATGAATTCTCTTAGGTTTTGCAAAAAAACGTTCCTATAATTACACTTATTTCCATAATTAAGACCATACCTCCTCGGCAGTCAAGGTCAAAGTGCTGTCTCCTTGACCGTGGTGAGCTCCTTGCTCCTTGTCTTTTGCCCCCTCCGTTACTGGATTACTGGATGATGCAGGCCTCTGTTGCTATAAGGGGACATGCGTAGTAGCGAATTTTATGTGAGACAATTCCATTTTTTTTTTCTCCAGGTTTTCAATAGTAATCTCACTTGTTCAGAAAGAAAAGGTTATTTGTCACTGAAAAACGCTTTTCCCCTTTTCCCCCCAAAACAAAGTACTGTACCTAGAGCAACAAAAAATACCCTCCCTTCTCTTCGTGTCACATAGACGGAACATTTTGTTACACACTGGCATTCCTGGCTGTTTCTCCCCCGCGTGCACGACCGGGCTCTGATTGACAACTTTGGCATGCAGGCTGGAACCTGGGCCAGACAGCGAGGCGCAACCCCGTGGGATCACATACAGAATTTGTCATCTAAATAGCAGTGGGATTACATTTAATTTGTCTGACGTGGTGGGGGAGAGGGGATGGGGAGGGGGGGGGGGGGGAAACAAAGCCTGCCAAGGGGGGGGGGGGGGGGGGGGGGGGGGGATACAAAGCCGGCCAAAAAGTGACAAGGCCTAATCCCGCTGAAAAAGACTCAACTGTGGCCCCTAATCAAAGTAAAGGGAGAGGACAGGTTCACCGTAGGCCCACGGAGTTCTCCAAGAGCAACGAGTAACGGAGAGTCTGCAAAGCAAACTTTCTGACTTCTTGAGTCACGGGGCGCAATGCGGCATCTGAGGCACTTGCTCACGAAAGCCACTTTGCTAATGTATTATTATTATAAAATACAACATTGGGGGTGAATTTATGCCGTCTGTCTGCCACTGTGAAAAAAAAAACCAGCAAGGCCAGATAATCAAATAAGCAAAAAGGAATAGGCAATTTCTCACCGGTAATGTACCAGCCATCAAGGAATTGCAAAGGGGACATGGCAAAAGTAGATGAATAAGTCATGGTCAGAGGAGAAACGACCACTCCACTGGGTGCGCAGCGGCTACCCGTGCAGAAAAGCATTTCGGAAGAGTGGGTGGAGAAAATAAGCGTCGGCGTTAGGATTTAACCGCTGTGAAAGTGCATTTCAGGCAACGTGCATGCTCCAGCGGCATGCAACAATGACACTTTGTTGCCGTGCGTCTAAACAGGCCCCCTTTTACACAACACGGGGCGGAGCAGAAATCTGTCTTATTCAGTAATCTCCCCGCAGCAGACCCCGCGCCAAATCTGGGTGCAGTAGTCGAGCGGAGGGAGCCAAATGCATTAGCTGTTGTGGCATCATTAGGCAACGGGGCCTTGAGAGAGCATTAGTCACTTGATTAGAAATGATAAAACAATAAGCCACAGAGAGTAGCACTTACACACTGATGTCACTCAAACACTGTAATTGCATTAGCAGTTGTTTTGCATTACAGGGATTTTTCCATGAGGGTTAAGAGCGGAGCTCGGTGACAGTGGCAGGAATGTACTGGAAGCAACGGGGGGATGAAGACAAGAACGAGAATGTTTCACAAGGAAGGGTGAACGAGTGCAACACTTGGCTTGGCTGTTGAGTCCTGTGTGAGTGTGTGTGTGTGTGCGTGCGCGCGCGCGCGCGAGCACCTGGGGTCTTGCTGGGTGTTTGAGGCCGGGGTCCAGGGCGACCCGGTCAGAGCGCGGCAGTCTGGACAGGGGGTCCTGACACACGAAGCCTGTGGGGGCACAAAGGATTCGTAAGGGAGGTCTGTCAATAACATCAGGTCCTAAATATGTTGTGCTGTATATTCCACTGAAGAGCCGTGCAAAGCATGAGGCCCTCAAACGGGATTTCACAATATCGTCACGAGTGTGACGAGGCAAACCTGTCACCTGGGACAACATGACAACAGGTAGCCAGGCCACGCTAATTGTCAATCTCGAATTAACACCTGATATCTTGTTGGTCCATTCAAAAAAAACAAAAAAAATTATTATTGGATAGACTCTCGCTTGTCGACCTGACAGGCCATAACCGGAGGCTGCCGAGTCACAACCCATAACCCCCTGTCACTTTTTAAGATTTGCCCACCACAAAGGTAAACAGAAAAAAAAAAAAAAAAAACTGGCAGAAAGTGCAAAAAGTCAAATGACGGGCGCGGCCTTATATATGACAGACATGACCATGAAACGTGACCCGAAAATGATGACATGACATGAAATACTCATGTTTCCAAAGACGATAAACTATTCCTTGAACTTTGTAATCAGAGAAATAAGATCTGTTTTCCTACCACATTTCCCCTCCCCCCCCCCCCCCCCCTTTTTTTTTTTTTTTTTTTACTCTTTTACTTTCCATCATTTTACATTTTACATGTTTGGCTGCGGCTACCAGGGCATCGCGGAGGTAAATAAGAGGGACGAGGAAAAAATGTTTCGTAACCCACACCGATGTTCCCACTCTGTCGATGCGATTTCAATTTATGATCCCCCGTTTATTGCTTTCCGACAAATTGGCACAAGCGCGCCCAAAAATGCAGCATGTTTATGTTGCATCGCTGAGGTCATGCTTGAGCTGAATAAAGCCTATTGACAGCTCGGGGCTGGGGGCTATTTGTTCTACCTCATCCCAGCCGTCAGGTAAGAATCGGGCCCCTGCCGTGCTCGTGCCCAAACACGGCAATTATCACAAACACGGGCGACACCGAGCTGACAGCTATACACACAGGCGGAAAATGAATGCTAATGGAATGCTGTCATTATTTACAGGTCTGGGATGCGGCCCAAGTGTTATCAGCCAACAGCGACTTAGTTCGTTCGGCGCATAATAGATGTGCAATGTTTTACATGCCACTGCTCATTTTCCCCAGGCCTCGCAGTAACGCCTCCGTCCAAAGATAACTGGCAATTTACGGTTCTGCTCTTTCATTAAGCCAGCCCGCGAGGAGGGTTTTCAAGCCACGGCACGGCCCCGGCCCGGGACGTATGCGCGCACGCGCACATTGTAGCCATTTCTTCTAATATCATTAGGCTGAGGCCACGGATAGACCAAATGATTGAGTGGCAGTTTAGACGGATGCCAGCTAATCCCTGGCCTCAGTGTATCCTATGATTGGCAGTAAGGATAAAGAAGAGGATTAAATGAAATGATCAGGAGATCGTTAATGTTAATATTTGTCTCCCTTTTATTTATTTCTTTTTTTACGACATGAATAACCTTAAGTCCTACTGACGAGCTCGGGGCACGCACTGCTGTATGCACATGGATGTGTGTGTGTGCGCGCGCGTGTGTGTGTGTGTGTGCCAGTGGTCAGGTATTTATGATTCATCTGCTCGCTGCAAACTTTCAACACACAAAACATTATAGGCTCGTCCGTGCATGAAAATTCCATAATTAAAAGAGGGAGGAGACATAACAGGGACACACCTCAAAGCCTGCAGCAAGCACTGTTGTATAAACATTGTTCATCTCTGCCTCGGGGCGGGGTGAAGATCTTTTTTTTTATGTCTTAATACTAAAGACTGCTTTATTTGACATGTAGGATCCAGTCTCTCAAAAAGAGCTTCATGACTACAAAAGAGCCGAGGCCTCTGTTGACAATTTTGTCTGCGAGTCATTAAAAAAGTTAATTAATAAAGGCTGCGGTTCATTCTTTCAACACTGCGGCTCCCATTATGAAGCCATACACCTATTTTCAGCACTTTGTGCAAGCTCTGAAAGTATTAAAAATAATTACAGTATTTAACAACATATTAAAAGGCAGCGTAAGTTGTTTTGGTAGCAATGAATAGTATCCAGTCACAGTACAATGTTGATATATAGATATCCCAACCTAATTTAGACCTGTTTACATTTTTGTTTGTAATAAAGCCTTTTATCCTACATTTTTTCTTGTAATGCCCTCTATTTACCAATCCCTCAAACCTCCGGTAAATAGGTAATGCTGAATTAATTTTGTTCGTTGATTTTGAGGGTTTATACTTACCTACCATAAATGTAGTTTCACCAGTATAATATTTAAACAAGTCTAATGGGTTTAAACATGCAGTTGTAAGCAATGGATTTATACAAAGTACACGTCCATTTATTGTAATCACTCTGGAACCCAGTGGTAATTATATTAAGTTATTGTTTAAACACGCACTCACCCACAAGTGAAAACATGTCTGAAATCATGCTGGCCTTTATCTTCAGATCCAAGGGCGCATCACTGTGAATGAGTGGATGACAAAAGAAAATAAACAAAGAAATAAACACAAAAATGACAAGTCATTCCCCATACAAAAGATTAGAACAAAGTGAGCCAACGGTTGTAAGAGGACACTGATTTGTTTTCTGACCTTGGCTAAACTGCTTAACTGACTAAATGCTTTTGAAGAAGAAACAACGTTTTGGCTACTTCGCCGGCGTGACTGATTGTTTTTTTTTGTTTTTTGACAAACTCAGTGTGTGTGACTTGTTCCTCGGTGTGGCAACATGTTTTGTTATTCACTTCTTGCAAATGAAGAGGTTTTGCAAAAACAAGGAATGAATTAATCCGATCGCTGAGACAGTGTCACTCACCAGGCCAGGGAGGGGGAAAGGTTCACCTCCAACAACCAGGGTTTGAGGTTGGAGTCAATGAGCACGTCGAAACCATACAGCTCTGTGGAGGGAAACACAAAAAGAATCCAAAAGTTCTTTTCACCACAGAATAAAGGAAAAACAATAAACAAATCAAGGATGAAGGGTATCCAAGTCCCACGTTTTATCCTGGCCTAATTATGCGGCACCTGGCAACACGGCCTATGTATTTCTGGATGTTATAGAGCCAATCACTCTTTCTGAAAAAAAACCCAACATTCTTCCATTTCTGCTTCTGATGGATTGGCTCGAATGCATAAACTAAGTGCATACATTTATTTCACCTATCATGGATTTGCTTATGTAAGACGGTGGGTAAATAAAAGTGTGGCTGTGGATATTGTCATACTTACACTCGATATTTCTTCTCACGGCCGGGAAGGTTAAGCAGTCTACAAATTGTCACTACACATTAACAAGACGGACGGCACTCCCGGGAAAAGCTGAACGCCACCCCCATCGTGGCGCGTCCCCGGTGGAATAAAAGCTAGAAACGCTAAAGTCATTGTTGTATACTGTGCACATCACTCCAGCGAGAGCTAAGACCAAGTGACACCATAAAAAAAAGAAGTATATTACAAAGTGGTCAGGAAGTTCCCCGAGAGAAAAAAAGAGAAAAATCATCCATTCTTCTCTCACTTTTTCTCTCTCGTTTCGTTTGAGTCACTCTGTCTGAGACTGTGACGGCACAGTCTCACACCACTCTGGGGAGTGTCACCCGATGAGGCCGCGACCCGCCGCCGGGCCCCGGCTGCAGCGTGCAGGGGGAAACCACATTTTTTTTTTTTTTTACAGGGATGGGGCAAAGCCCAGCTACAGAACCCGAGGAAAAAAAAAACCCCTTCTAATGGCACTTCAAAAGAACAGACTGTGTGGAGAATAGGCTGATGGGGGGGGAGGGGGTTGGGAGTTTCAAAGCTGCCATCGCCAGCACTGTTTGTTCTAGCATCTCAGGTCAATGCCAGTGTTAAGCACACAAAAGGCGGCGCGACGCACTCGGGTGGAGTAACGTTGAGCGTGCCAGTTTAGCAGAGAGAACGTTTTGGAAGTATAAGGTGGTACGTTACGTGGCACACGGTTCAAAATAAATCCAAAAAGCGAAAGTCCAGGACAAAGTGTTCAGCACACGTATATATATATACATATATTGAAAAGGAAAAAAAGAAAACAGGTGTTGGCTCAACTTAAAGCCACAACTCTTAAGTGATGTTCTTCGGGCATTGTCAAGTTTTCCTTTCCTTGTTGTTGTTTTTTTTTTTTTTTTCTCTCATTTATCTATGAATCAAATGTATTCGCTGTTTTGTGATCAGTTGTGTCGGAGGCCACATATCTGCGTTTGCAACAATTACCCTTTAAGAAACGTTGTCAATGTCTATTTAGATACGCCTCATTCGTTTCCACGTTTCAACGCACAATATGACATGATAAACGATAAATGTGACTTTTTGTCAGAGTGCCAGATCGTGTGGCACATCAATATTGTTTATCCACCATTTTAGTACATACAGGTTCATAAAATAAAGATTGTAAAATGTTACGAAAGCACTTAACGTTTAACTTGCGTTTTCCAAACCCTTCAAACTATTAACAAATCCACACGGGACTCTGTTCAGCGGGATTCACTGGGCTACCGTGTATATCGCATGGTTTTACGTGTTCGGCATACGTTGGGGCCATGAGTTCCTAATTGGTGTGGCTGCAAGCTGTGCTTTCATGAGGGAACTGAACAAAGTTGGTCGTAAATCCCCGAGCCAACAACCGCCCCTGTCATCCTTGACTTGTCAGAAAGGGCCGGACCCCCACTGCTGAACAGTGCTCAGAGCACTGAGATTATATCCACTTCTGTATATAAACACACACACAAAGGAGAGATGAAGTGTGTGTGTGTGTGTGCCATAAAACAGCATACATTGGTCTTGGTGCGAAGCGGCACTGGAATAAATGGGTAGTGCTTCAAGCAGCGGCACCACAACAACAGGGGAAAACGGGGAGGGAGGTGTCACGCCGCCCTCACCAGCCCCCCCGACACGCAGGCTCCAAGCGCCGCGCATTTTCCCCCCAATTAGGAGCAGACGCCGCCTCTGCCCCCATAAGCCCTGTCGAGCTGCCCGCCGCGAGACACGTTTGTCCTGCGGCCGCACCGCTGTCGGGGGAGTGCTGTTAAGCGCGCCCGCAGAGAGCCCACAACAAGCGTCGCAGACAGGCAGGGGAGAGGCAGCGAACACATCCACATCGCACCCATTAAAGAGGGAGGGGGGAGACAAAGTGTGACAGAGGGAAGGGGACGATGAAGAACTTTTTTTTTTTTTTGATTATAGGACGGGGGTGCTGCTGGAAAGTTCACCACAAGAGACAAACGCCCCAAAAAAAAAGATCTCCAGCAGCCTCTAGCCGCCTGTTGGCCCACAATAACAACTGCGGCGCAAAGTATTTCCTTCAAGTGTGCGTTTTCTTCACAGGCGAAGACAATTGGATTTATTCTTGCGTCCTTCTGAGATAACGTGTCGCTGCAGAACTGTCTCCGGGCTGTTGCAGGGAGCACGCCGGCACAACTTGGGAGCCACGGCGAATATGAACAACAACGAGAACAGCGCACCAAATGAGTGCAGTCAACGCTCGATGGTCCCGATACGTCGAGAGGAACCCAAATCCATTCCCCCCTCTGAAGAAAAAGAAGAAGCCACGCAGAGGCCCCGCTGTCATCGAAGGGACACGAGCGGTGTGCTGCAGAGAAGTCTGTGGGAGAATCTGATAAATGTAAAACAGGGAGAGTGGTTCACAGAAGGGGGGGGGGGGGATCCAACCACACTCAGCACTTAATGAGGGACATTCAGTGGAACACAGGACCAGTAAGTGGAATGTTTTGTGTGTAATAAAATAGGCCTTTGGCTTGGCTAATCAGATCTCAGTCAAAACATCTCGTAATCAGCATCCCTCAGCAAAAAGACTGTCCATTAATCACACACCAGCGGTAAGGAGCTGCATGGGTGGCATGTTCTCTCCACAGACGGACTGACACACACGCACCCCCACCCCCCCACACACACACACACACGCACGCACACACACACGGAAACGCGCGCACACGCACGCAGGCCGACGCGAAATGAAAAATCAGTTGTTTTTATTCCTTCCCACATGAGACATTACGGAGCTATATAAAGATTTAGTTACAGCATGCCTATTTGGACACACGGTGCAATTGGAGCAACACAAAAACAAAACAAAACAAGGAGACAGAAATCCCGTTTGAAAACAATAAACATTGTATCAAAGCCATTAATAGACATTAAAATGGCAGGGCTCAATTTGCAGTAAATTCAAATTATAGGGCGCTTCGCGGTCCCGCACGGCCTCCTTCCAGCCGAGCTCAGAGAGGGCGTTAAAAAAAAACCTTGGAAACAATGGCGGCTTTTATCGGGCGCGTGTGTTTGCGGCCCTGCATTCTGCACCTTTACCTGTTTACTATTACAGACATCTGTTAAGGCCCGGGACGTAGGGCGGGGTGCGGTGAAGGCCGCGTTGTGCGAAAAGCGATGGTAAGTGCAAGCGGGAGGAATCTGACGGAGGGGCCGACGGAACCCGACTCCTCGGTGGTTTGGGTGTACATTTAAAAGCCCACAGATCTACTTGACCTGTGTGTGTGTTTGTGCGTGTGTGTGTGTCTGTTCCTACACGTCTCTGTGCTCCTTTTATCCATGCACACTGACACGCACAGCCAGTTTGCGTGCAACGTGATCCCACTGTGAAAGAGAAGAGGATCAGAGATGGGACGAGGGTGGTCCCGTGGAACCGGCGGGAGTCTATCTTTGGAAACGCGATCCCGTCGACGAGACCGTGAGCGGCCGTAATTAACTCGCTCTGGGCCATCTGAAGACAACAAAAAATGACACTAAATTCGATAGCAAAGTGATACGGCTGAAGTCGGATAAGGGGCACGTTGACTGCCGACCACAGCGCGTATTGTGTATCTCAGTCAAAGGTGCGGGACCCAAATTACTTTTGTGCTCCTCAATTGCGGCGATGTAGGAGTGCGTATCGGCTTGCATGTGCAAAAAGGGTCCCAGGTTCTACATACATCACTCCTTCACTTTACTCTTTGAAGGTAATTATTTCCGCTGTTAAACGTTTCATTTCAAGTCAAACGTGGCCTTGGCAGAAATGTACCACAGAATATTATTCCCTCAAATTTGAACATTCGCACAGCGTAGGCCAACGCTACATCTTCCACTCAATCGGTGCCTCCAGTGTGGCGTCATCAGCAGTGATGGTGTTTCATTATTTAACTTTACCTCCTACATTATAAAGTTTACACTGTACATATTTTGCCTATTCATGCCGCTCAGGTGTTGCGAGTGCCAGCTTGAGACTTGATAGCCCACAGATCCCCCCTGTAAATACCCGCATGGTCAAAATCCACTGATGCTCACATGCAGATAGCATCTTTGTGGAGACAACAGTCTGATGGTGTGCGTCAGTGCTGCTACATGCCCAATACAGTCCAAACAAACCGCCGATCACGGTTCGGGGGATATTGTGTCAACAGGAGCTTGTCACAACTGCAAAGCCCTTTATTTTCCTATCATCTGAGAAGTGAAGAAGAGTGTGAGCGGCGGAGGGAGAATTATAAACAAACAGAAAAGGGGGGAAAGAAAGTGTAAAAGAGACAGTGGTTCTCGAGGGGGAGCTGGGCCAGCTCGCTTATAAGAAAATAAAAAAAAAATAAAAATCTCTGCGAGTCTGCCAGACGCAGAGAAGGAGCGCAGAGAATTAGCGGCCAACACTAACACGGATAATGGCTCCAAAATGGAGTTCACACAAGCTCGCTGCTGGGGCAGGAGCAGCCAAGAAAGCAGTCGGGCCTAAATCAGGGCAGACCTGAATGGCAACGGAGGAGAGGAAGCGAATTCCTGCTCCGAGCAACAGGGCCCGCCATGACCCAGCAGCCAGTCAGAGGGCAGCAGCCATACAGGAAGACTCCACACTGAGACATGACTGTCTGCAGCCTTGGCACGGCTCGCTGGAGACTGCGGGACAATGAATCTGAAACTGAAAGGAAATGCGAGGGGTGTGGCGGCGTGTATCGCCGAAGTGCATGCGAGCGTATCTGCACTGTGAGCAGAAAAGAAACATTCATTTGTCCAGAAATCAGATTCCATCCAAAAGGAGGTCCCTGTGAAGCTGCGAATATTAAAAACAAAAATAATAATAATAAAAGAGCTCGTTTTCCATCACACAACCTGGGTCGTGTCATACACCTGACCGGATTTTCCTTTTCATTCATTTGCGTGGGACTGCATCTTTTTTTTTTCACAACGTCAACATTTTAGGAAGTATAAGATTGACTTACCGAAGCAGTTTGTCTTGTGGGGCACAAACATCTTGGAGGCGGTGGCTATATGAAGCTCAGCACTCAGGACGGCTTTGACGATGAGGTCCTCCACCTGTCTCATCAGCACTGAAACAGACAGGTACCAGCGAGATATAAGACGTGTGCAGAGGCTGAAAGTAGATTTTTTTTTTTTGTGTGTAGACTTTTGCAGAGATTCACATTTTTTTGATCAGTACAAACAAACTCTGATAGATAAGAAGGAAAAAAAAAAACAACAACAACCAGGGGTTGAGAATTCGGAGGTAAATCCATCGTCTTTGCATGCGTATTAAAACCACAAGGAGAAGGTGAAGGTTTTACTCACATGTGGTGTCCTTCCCCTCCTGCCTCAAATACCTCAACACTGCGCTCATACTCCATTTGTTCCCATAATCCTCAACTTCAGGGTCATCGCAACTGAAAGGGAAGAAATGCACTTTGGACGCTCGCCTTACAATGAACAGATGAGTCACCGGGGCTTCCCATAAGAACACCCCCCCCCCACCCCACACACACACACACACACACCCCAGCGTGTGTTGATCGGTGGACGGGGGCTCACCTGACATAATCGCTGCTCTTTTTGTTCACGCTGTAGTTGGTGAGATGCATGAACGTGTTCTTAATGCTCTTTGAAGTCCGGTCGTACTTCACCGTGGCGAACCTGTGCACAGACGTTGTTTATTTGCACAAGAGGGAGGGGGAAAAAAAACACAAGCCATCATCCAACTATTTCGCCCCATATCTATCTGCTACAATGACCACATTCATGCGGCTGACACTTGGGCGAATGAGGGCACTTTGGCGGAGATTAGTTTCTGGCAGTGTTTAAGAGGAGTGGATGCCACATGTGCAATAATGAGAATTCCTTGGCACGCACCGGTGTACCTGAATACCAAACACAACCCCTCCCCGGAGGAATGTCAGGAGATAAAAGTGATATTCAGGATTTGGCCGTGATTTATTGTTGCCAGTTGATAATCACGCCGGGGCGGTGGCACTCCGATTCCAGCGCATACCTCCGCATCAGAGCAGAGCGGGGAGCCAGTGGTTTAATAAATCATCAACCCTCTATCCTGCTTTACCTGCGTCTGATGGAAAGTCTGATCTGGGATTGATAAGTCATCTCGCTGTGAATAACTACATCCAATAAACGTAGCGCTCATTTGCGGAGAGCGCAATCTTAAACTGTGATCTTTGAAGAAATGACAAAATGTGCAACTTTTGATGAGCACGTCCTCGACTGGAACAATAGTGCTTTGTTACAGAATCACAACACAACTCTTCGCGGAGTGGATGGTGTGGAAAGTTAAGGCTGCCCTCTTCTGGGCACAGACAGAGCACCAGTGTTTGTGCTTCTTCTAAGGTAGGGTGAATTAAATACATTTTTTTGAATCAAATTCTACTTATGGCTCCTTATGTCACCCAAGCTGTTTCTTAGTGTGGCCTTGAAAAATAAATGCCGGTTTCAGGCAGAGACCTGGGGATGTGTTTGGGAAAGAAAGACAGTTGTTCGTTCCGAGAACAGCACAGATAAGAACTCTTGTGTCCTAGTGACACAGGACCAGGAAAAACGGATTCGGGTTCTCAGAGAGCCCGAACGCGTTTTTCCTGGTCCCGTGTCGTTCCGACTTTGGGAAGTAGGTCAAAGGTCAAGCGACCTGGAGGAATCTTGCAGTTTCACCACTTTACAGATGTCCGAGCAACACGGGACCAGGAAAAACGGATTCGGGGTCCCAGAAAACCCCCAGAATCCACCTCGCATCTGTGGAAAAGCTCCCCTCCTCAAACCCCTAACCCTAATTCCAGTCTTATAACCCTCATTTGTGGAATCAGGGTTTTCATGCCTATTATGAGTCCCCTAATTGGGGTTATAAGTCTGAAATTAGGGTTAGGGGTTTGAGGAGAAGAGCTTTTTGACAGATGGGAGGGGGTGTCTAGGGGTTTTCAGAGACCCCAAACGCGTTTTTCTTGGTCCCGTGTCGTTTCGACTTTGGGAAGTAGGTCAAAGGTCAAGCGACCTAGAGGAATCTTGCAGTTTCACCACTTTCCAGATGTCCGAGCAACACGGGACCAGGAAAAACGGATTCGGGGTCCCAGAAAACCCCCAGAATCCACCTCGCATCTGTGGAAAAGCTCCCCTCCTCAAACCCCTAACCCTAATTCTAGTCTTATAAACCCTCATTTGTAGAATCAGGGTTTTCATGCCTATTATGAGTCCCCTAATTGGGGTTATAAGTCTGAAATTAGGGTTAGGGGTTTGAGGAGAAGAGCTTTTTGACAGATGGGAGGTGGTGTCTAGGGGTTTTCTGGGACCCTGAATCCGTTTTTCCTGGTCCCGTGTCGTTTCGACTTTGGGAAGTAGGTCAAAGGTCAAGCGACCTGGAGGAATCTTGCAGTTTCACCACTTTCCAGATGTCCGAGCCACACGGGACCAGGAAAAACAGATTCTGGGTCACAGAAAACCCCCAGAATCCACCTCGCATCTGTGGAAAAGCTCCCCTCCTCAAACCCCTAACCCTAATTCCAGTCTTATAACCCTCATTTTTAGAATCAGGGTTTTCATGCCTATTATGAGTCCCCTAATTGGGGTTATAAGTCTGAAATTAGGGTTAGGGGTTTGAGGAGAAGAGCTTTTTGACAGATGGGAGGTGGTGTCTAGGGGTTTTCTGGGAACCTGAATCCGTTTTTCCTGGTCCTGTGTCGTTTCGACTTTGGGAAGTAGGTCAAAGGTCAAGCGACCTAGAGGAATCTTGCAGTATCACCACTTTCCAGATGTCCGAGCCACACGGGACCAGGAAAAACAGATTCGGGGTCCCAGAAAACCCCCAGAATCCACCTCGCATCTGTGGAAAAGCTCCCCTCCTCAAACCCCTAACCCTAATTCCAGTCTTATAACCCTCATTTGTAGAATCAGGGTTTTCATCCCTATTATGACTCCCCTAATTGGGGTTATAAGTCTGAAATTAGGGTTAGGGGTTTGAGGAGAAGAGCTTTTTGACAGATGGGAGGTGGTGTCTAGGGGTTTTCTGGGACCCTGAATCCGTTTTTCCTGGTCCCATGTCGTTTCGACTTTGGGAAGTAGGTCAAAGGTCAAGCGACCTAGAGGAATCTTGCAGTTTCACCACTTTCCAGATGTCCGAGCCACACGGGACCAGGAAAAACAGATTCTGGGTCCCAAAAAACCCCCAGAATCCACCTCGCATCTGTGGAAAAGCTCCCCTCCTCAAA
>JAFBJU010000134.1:0-14968 GCA_016785305.1 Colistium nudipinnis
TTTTATGCCACACTCAAGTCCTGGTTTCAGCCCAGATAAAATAGCAAATAAATAAATTAAAATAGTGAGATAAGAAAAAAATAAAGGTATATTTTGTTAAGGCGCAAAAAAAAGAAAAAATAAAGAAAGAAAATGAGTTGCAGGTATTAGAATAGAAAATAAAAATGTAAATATAGAATATAAATGGCAATACAACAACGACAACTTCAGTACAGTCAAATAAATGACCATTACCAAGTACCATTACAAATTATTAAATAATAATAATAATAATAATAATAATAATAATAATAATAATAATAATAATAATAATAATAATAATAATAATAATAATAATAATAATAATATAATAATAATACCTGGCTGGCTGAGCCCCACAATGAGCGAGCTCAGGCTATGGTAGAGCCGGACGTAGTGGGCGTATCTGTTGCTGGAGGTCAGTGGGACCATCCAGTACCAGTTCTCCTTGCCCTCCTCCGGCAGGGGGTCCCGCCCCCAGGCTCCGTACTTATAGGAGCCGGGGTACTCCCCGGCTGTGTACACCCTGGCCCCGGAGACGTTCACAAACTGACCGTGCGGACAGGAAGCTGAGGACGGAGGCGGGACAACGGCTTATTCATGACCTTCCATACCTCAACTAGACAGAATAATTCAATAATAAATCATTTCCACGGTTCAGGAGAGATCAGTTCTTCTTCTAGTTTTTCTGTAGTACCTCAAAAAATAATAAGAATTCTGGGGTGAAAGAAAATAATAATTTTTTTTTTGAAGGTTTACACAGAAAATCAGAGCACAGAAAATGTGTATATACAGTCTTACTTATATAAAAATATAATGTGCTGACAGATGTGGTTACACTACAGCACAAGGATGATTGTGGCCTCACCGTAGTGGTCTGGCGTGGGCACCACCACCAGCGGATGCCCGTTCTGGCACTGAGCCAGATCTCTCCTCAGACGCTGGTTGGCCTGTTGTTTCTTCACAACCTGAGAAACGTCAAACTTCTCCATCTTGGTCATCTCTGCTCTCAGGACGTCCAGCTGAGAGGGCACAGGGCTCGGGTCAGCGTGTGATGGTGTACGTTAGAATTAGAATAAGAATGTGCCCGCACAAACATGCACGTGCAAACACACAGGGGAAATTTGACCTCCGCATTAAACCCATCTGTGGGGCATCTGTCTCTTTTGTAAGTGGCGGGGGTTCGTGTATCCTTCCAGATGGAGACCACCTCGACTGGGCCTCGAACCGGCAACCCTCTGGTCCGATGCCTGTCTCCGTCAGTAGGCCACCTCTCCCACGTGCTCATGCGTCTGCGAGTGGGCTGGTGTCTGTGTGTGTGTCCCTTTTTTTGTTTGTGTGTGTGTGTGTGTGTGCTAGATCTACCTGTTCTTCAGCTGTGTTGGCCAGGTCTTCGTGCTCCTGTGTGGTTGTGTTGAGTTTGTCCATGAGTTGTGCGATGTCTTGGAGCTCGTTGTGTATCAGCTGCAGGCTGAGGACTCCGTACAGCTCCCCGTCGTCTCCGCTCTCCAGCGTGGAGACGTCCTGCAGCAGCTGAGGGAGACGCCTGTCCAGACCCAGCAGAAGACTCTCCAGCTGCTGGCTCTGCATGGACACACACTTGTGTCATCACGTGTGCACAGAAAAACAAAAAACACAAAAAACACAGGCTTTTTATTTTACCTTTTTCTGTGTGACCTCTTCCAGGCATTTGGACGCGTTGTCCTCCACCACCCTGAGCTCCTCGTGAGGAAAAGCCTCCACACTGCTCTTCACCTCACACGCACATCTATCCGCTGAGGAGGCCTGAAATCCACATGATCAAACAAACATACATGATGGCATGTTAAAAAAAATTGGAAAAATGATACACACTTAAAAACAGTTGTGTTAGAATAGAAAATAAAAATGTAAATATAGAATATAAATGGCAATACAACAACGACAACTTCAGTACAGTCAAGTAAATGACCATTACCAAGTACCATTACAAATTATTAAATAATAATAATAATAATCATCATCATCATCATCATCATAATCATAATAATAATAAATAATAATAACAACAACAGTAATAATAATAATAATAATAATAATAATAATAATAATAATAATAATAATAATAATAATAATAATAATAATAATAATAATAATAATAACAACAACAGTAATAATAATAATAATAATAATAATAATAATCACCTGGTGGATGATCAGAGCAGCGATGGTTAAAATCACACGCAGCATCATGGTGTCTCTGAGCACAGTGAGAATCTGACTGTGTCTCTCACTGAACACACACTCTGTGAAAGTAAAGTAGAGATTGTGTTTGTGCACGTTCTGTCATGATTTCTTGAATCACTTCCTCCCTGTGGTTGGGATTGCAGAAACGGAGAATTTTGTTTCCCAACAAGGGAAATTTTTCTTTCACAAAAGCATTTTGGTATTTATGGTTTAGAGTCATTATATGGACAGCTGTCCTATATAACTCATGTGATGCTGAGTATAATTTCATGTAACCGAAGGAGGGTAGAATTACAACATACAAGTAATCGCCATTTGTACTTCATAGTAATACGTGACTGAAATGAATAAATTATGTATTCGAAAATAATAATAATAATAATAATAATAATAATAATAATAATAATAATAATAATAATAATAATAATAATAATAATAATAATAATAATAATAATAATCTAATAAATAAAGGCAGAATTTAAAATTGAAATAATGAATCATACCAAAAGCTTCTTTAGTCTGTACAAATCAGTGCATCTTCCGCCAGTTTTTTTGTCGGAGAGAGATATTTTTTGGCAAGTAGAAAATCAAGCTGAAAGTGGTATTGTGTGAATTTCTGTATTGTAATTTGTGTGCGTCGGGCCTCTGTCCACAGGATTGAAACGTGTCGTCGGGAACAGGTGACAAGGTCTAGCTGTGACTAATGTGTGTTGGTGGTTTGCAAAGCTCTGAGTCAGGCACGTGTGAAACCTACATTGTTGAAGAGGAAGAGGATGGATGGATGGCTGCGGGGCTCCTGGTGAAACGCCGCTGTTTCACAAGTTGACAGTTTCACATCCACAGGAGCGGTTTGAAGGCGTGTCAGTGTGATGGGGGAAAAACACAAATTCAGTGTAAGCTTCTTCTTTTGTTCCACTCTTCATTTCCCCAGCTGTGAACATGCTTCTCCTCCTCCTCCTGCCGATGTCCTTCATCGTGAGTCCTTCTGGAATCTATACAACCTCATACCATTTTTATTACATTTTTATTCCGCTATTCTGTTTCATTCCCCACTCGTGTGTGTGTGTGTGTGTGTTGCAGGTTGATGGCGGCGCTCAGCATGTGGAGGGTTTAATGAGCGCCGGCTCGTGCGTGTGCGAGGTGAACTCCAGCATGTGGGGGTTTCCTGCGGCCCGCTACGAGGAGGTCCTGCAGCAGGTGCTGTCCTGCGAGGGCTCTATCAACAACCTGCAGGAACAGGTAATACAACAAAAAATGATAATAATAATAAAAATAATAATAATAACAATAATATTAATAATAATGATAATAATAATGATAATAATAATAATAATACTAAAAACTAAGCTTTAATAATAATAATAATAATAATAATAATAATAATAATAATAATAATAATAATAATAATAATAATAATAATAATAATAATAATAATAATGTAAAGTGCTTTTCGAAATACTCAAAGACACCATAGGAATAAAACACACATATTGAAAGCAGTCACAAAACAAGCAAAAACAGTAAAAAATTAATTAAAGCCAGACCTCCACCTGCATCAGATTACACCACTGAGGGGTCGAAAGGTCAGATTGGATCCAGTTCATTTCACTTGTAAAAAACTTCTTGAATCTTGTCTGCCTGCAGGTGAGCTTGTCCCAGCAGCGCCTCCCCGAGTTTGAGGCTGTCTTGCAGAACGTGATGGCCCGGCTGCAGCCTCACCTGTACCTGCAGCACCTCGGCCTGTACTCAGATCTGACTCTGCGTCTGGTGGGACACGAGCTGATCCAGATGGAGACGGACGTCTCGGCCCTGCACAGCCAGATGAACAACGACCACACCCTGAAACTCTCCAAAGAGGTACTTTAAATAGATTTAAAAATGTATCTATCTATATATTCATAAAGAAAAGGATTGGTTTGGTTACTGTGATATTTTTAGATCACAAGAAAACATATTCAGTATCTGGTATAATTACAGAATGATTATTATAGAATGAATAAATATAAGGTTCCAGATTCAAGCATTTTATTCGTTTTTCTGTCCAATATGAATAGTGTTATATTATTATTATTATTATATAATGAATATAATGTAATATTAGTAGGAAGAATAACAAACGTCAAGAATAAATAAACATGTATAACACACGCGTACAAAAAAAAAAAAAAAAAAGTCTGGCTGTGTGTGTGTGTGTGTGTGTGTGTTAGGTTGCTAAACTGCGTCGAGATGTGGACAGGAAAACAATGTCAGACACAATCAACATGAAAACCGTGAGAGAGACGCTGCGCTACCTGAAGAACATAGCCGAGTCCTCCAAGACCATCCCCCCCGACTTCCGAGGTCAGTGTGTGTGTGTGTGCACGCGACAAAATCCCAATAACGCCCATTTTTCTTTTTTAAATGCATTTCAAATCATTTATTTGAAAAATAAATCACTTTTAAAGAGATGCAGAGGCAATCCACCATTTTATAAACAATATCCCTGTTGGGTGTTTTTTCCCATATCTAAACAAACAAGGGCAAAGATTTCAACATATTTTCAGTTATTTGAAGGAAGTGGAATTTAATTACAAATCTACATCAAAATAAAATAATAAATAAAATGTTGATATTCTTATTTATGTCACTGTCATTCCTACCCCCTTCTCGATGGGATTTTCATTATGAAAAATATTGAATCAATTGCTCTCATGCGGTATAAAGATGCTACTATAGATGAGAGAAATCTGTATAGCACGGTGAGGAGGCGTTATGGTTTTTCACAGGTTTCCATGGTAACTGATTTGAAATCTGACTTCCTGCTCTCTCTCCATTTCCCAGGTGAGGGCAGGCACTGCCTGAAGGGTCTGATGAGCAACATCAGCGAGCCCATCCTGACCAAAATCGCTCCCCAGGGTAAGAGCTTCATCTCTGGCTCCTGGGGGAAACAGGCCCAGCTGGAGAGCCAGGGAGGGGCGAAGTCCAGCTACTGGGTCCAGCCCCTCATCAACACCCACATCTGGGGCAACACGCTGCGCCTCTACCAGAACTTTGACGACTTCATGGCGGCGACCAACCACAAGGATGTGATCATCGCTCCTTCCCACACGCACGCCAACGCCGTCGAGGGCCCCAGCGCCGTGCTGTACGGCGACGCGCTGTACTACCACTGCTTCCGCTCTGCGGACGTGTGCAGGTTTGACCTTGAAAGCAAGGAGGTCCAGCGCGCCACACTCCCTGGCACCGGCGTGGGCTTCAACAACAAGTTCCCCTACTGCTACTACGAGTGCCGCGCCAATAGCGACGTGGACCTGGGGGCGGACGAGACCGGCCTGTGGGCCATCTACGCCACCGTCGGTAACCACGGCAACCTGGTGGTGAGCCGGCTGGCGTGGAACCCCGGGAACAAGACGCTCAACGTGACGCAGACGTGGGAGACGCGGCTGTTCAAGAAGGCGGTGAGCAACGCCTTCGTGGCCTGCGGCGTGCTGTACGCCACGCGCTTCGTGGACGTGAACCGCGAGGAGGTGTTCTACGCCTTCAACACGAACACGGGACAGGAGGACAACACCCTGCAGCTCCCGCTGGAGAAGGTCGCCAAGGGCGTGGCCAGCCTGAGCTACAACCCCACCGACAAGAAACTCTATATGTACAACGACGGGTACTTACTGGCCTACCAGGCCCACTTCAGATCCGGTTCCGGCGTGGATGAGCATGTCATGTGACACACAAAAAAAACCCAGCCACAGCATCATGGGAAAACAGTGTCAGTTAATTAATTAAGTTTGAAAATTACTTATTCCACTTTTCCCTAAAAAACAATACATCTTGTTCATCTTAAAAAAACAACAACAAAACATTGTTTATTAAATGTGAACATTTTCAGATTGTACTTTTTCACCCCGTTCTATAGGAGACTAACAATACATACTTTTACCACCAGATGTCGCACTTAATTCACCATTTACAGATTTTTACATTCAGTTTTCATATTGAGACCGTACCTCCACATAACATGGATATAACCAGAGCTATAGATATAAACCTCAAGCAAAAGTCCTATCCTTTTACTAATGAAAAATGGCCACGTAAATGTTAAAAAATAATTAAAAAAAATATATATATATATATATACATAGATTAAAATGCTTTTGATTTTCCCACTTTGGAGGAAGCCAAGCTTTTAGTTTTCACTTCTCACTCGCTGATCTTATAATTTTATCATATATTCTTTTAACCAAATATTGTCTTGTTTTTTGTGTCTTGTTAATAAAGTCTCGATGATAATCATTTTTATTTTAAATGTATTTTCCTGACAAGGATAATAATAATAATAATAATAATAATAATAATAATAATAATAATAATAATAATAATAATAATAATATATAATTATTATGAATAATAACCCTGTGCTACAAAAGGCTTATTTCATTATTTTATTCTTATTTTTATTTATTTGTATTATTTGAAGCAGTTTACTACAGAGGAGCATTGAGTAGTAGTGTGGAGCAGTACCCGTGGTCCACAGCAGGAGGAGGTGAACTCTCACACTCACAGATGTTTCCTGGCCTGGTTTCCATTTTTTTTTTTTTTTTGGCAGACACACCCAGAGTCCTGCTCACATAATGACAGAGCCGCCTGCAGATTTATGGAAGGCCAACAGCGGCTCAGGACTAAATTCACTGGCCGGCTCTTCACTGTATGTGGTCGCGCTGATTTCATGTTTCTGTGCAACATGAAGGAGAGCGAGAAAAAAAAAAGCCTGGGGAGGATCTACATGTTCTGTAATGATACGCTGGGTTATTATGACATTTTGCTAACCTCCAGACATCTTTTTTTTTTTTTATCCTTCTCTTTCATGACTGTTCTCGATAGAAACAGACCACAGGGTGAAACATTTCTTTTTGGAACAAGGAGAAAGTTTGGTTTATAGAAAAATGCAACAGTAAAATAGGTCATATGTATATATATATATGTCTTTTATACGTAAATAGAATCCAAAGCTGAATCAATCACAGCAGATTATTATATATATATATATATAATATTTCATCAATCCATGACCTCTGTTGGTGGTTCATTTATTAGTATACTGTATATTGTATTATTTGTATGATATATTGTTTATATGCCTCAAAATCAAAATGAGCCGGAGAGAGCAAAAACTTTACATAAAGACTAAAACAATGAGTTAAAAGAGCTAAACATGTGAGAAACTCCTCAGCGAGACACTTGGCTGTTAAAAAAAAAAAAAGAAGCACAATCACTGAGTGAGTGTGTCGGACGAGGCTTTAGTGAAACACTTAAAGTACATCCTCACGGTTATTGCCAGGAAGTCCATCAATGACGGCCGGACGGCTTCACCTTTGAGCATCATCACTCCATCAATACGTAATGTCACATGAAAGGAGTCCATCTAAAAAAAAACACACACACGGCCATTATCAATCGGTCCATCGATCAATCAATCGATCCATCTGTTGCTGGTGAAATGGAATATAAATGATTCTGACCATCAGAGCTGCACCACGGAGAAATAATCCGGATTTATCGGCTTATGGCTTTACCGGTGAAGTCATGCGTGGGCGCCGTTTTCAGCACGGTTCCGATTTTTGTCACCAGCAACTGCACGGTGGAATTGCGTCTATGATCAATAAATTCCGAAATCCTAAACGTGCAGACGACACTGGAGGTCCACCAAATGTCTCCTGATTCATCCTGTGAGGACCCTGAATGCACAGCAGGTACAAAAAGACACATTTCTGTCATGCTACTCACATGCTGGATGTAATAATGAACTGGGCTCCAGGTCAAAGGTCAGAGGTGGTATTCTGAGGAAAGTCCGCAGTGTGTGTGTGTGGGCGTGTAATTGTTGTGCTGCAATGATGCGGGTCATAAACAATCCAAGACAGTGTAGAAACATGACCCATGAGTCGTGGTGAACATGTTCTCCTTCAGATGTTTTGTTTGGTGGGAATATAAATCAACGGGCACCTCCCATCCCACAGCTACATTATGGGATGTAATATCCTCCGGCTAAATGCTGTGCCAGTTTTTTTTTTTGTCTCACCACAGTCAGCAGCTTGTGTGCGTTACACAACATACATGATGTGTCATTAAATCCTCCATCATCTAATCTACGTACTTTACGAATAATTTGAGTTCAAATTTGAATAAACTCAAACTCAAACCGATCCAGGGTTCTTTATCAATTCTATACAGATGGGACAGTACATAGAGTGGGTGGGGGGTTAATGAGATTATACAAGCGCTACACTGGATTACCGTGAATGAAAAACAGATGCTACATCGTGTGCGTGCGTGTGATTGTGTGTGCGCGCGACGCAGATCGTACCCTTTTTCTACTTTACTATTATGAGAGCTGTGCGTGTGATGTTTTGCCACATAAAGTCTTTTTTGCTGTGCACATGAGGTCGCGGCAGGTCTTTGTTGGACATGATCCCGCATCACCACGTATAAATACACAGTGCGTATATTCTATACATGCGGCCCAGTATTGTAGGCACCTCAGCATCATATGTCCTTCAAATGATGCTCCAACCATCGGTTCCGTTAAAGTGCACATGTGAGAAACCTCTCTCTAATTTGAAAAAATACAGGAGTAATTACAGACCCATTTTACCTTCACCTCCTCCCTGGACTCCCTACTCCTGCGCCTCCTCCCTTCACCTCCTACCATCCTCTTTTCTCAGGGGTTTTCAGCTATTTCAAAATCATCAATGGGTAGTTGGAACATGCATTTACTTTTTCCCATTTTTTGGAAATCAGCAATATATTTTTTTTATATATATATAAATAAATAATGACAAATAGAGGGTGGATGCATGGTGAATAGATTCTGTGTGTTAGAGCCTGACTCTGACCCCGAGAAGCATCTGGCCCTCATGTGCAGTTGTGCGATTGTTTGTTGTGTTTGTCGTGCGGCCTGAGCCGCTGTGGTCTGGCTGACGTCTTCGTCTGAAGAAATGAACCACAAAAAAAAAAAAAACACGACGCATCTCCTCTGCCAATTTTCACTTTCTGTGCCAAACGATTCCTCGCCCAATCAACAAAGAAAAAACTTCACAAACATGACTTTGTCATCACAAAGTCCGTTATTTTTTTTGTTTGTCTCCATTCTGATTAGAGAAAAAGGCGTAAAACTGTTCTGTCACGATTCTGGATTTACAGTGAACGGAATGAAAAAAGAAATCAGCCTGCGGTGGAAATGAATATTGAATATTTCATTCAGATTTCACCACCTCAATGTTACTCGAGGGGAAGCCAGTGAGTGATTCAGGGTTAGGAAGTGAATGGAGTTTCTAATTTACGATGGGAAGTCTTCACTCGATGAAAAAGTCAGATAGAAGGAGATGCAAAAAATCTGAGTAAGGGGCTCAAATATCAGCTGGGAAACTAAAGAGCAGGGTAAAAAAAAAAAAAAAAAGGGAGTGGAGAGGTATTTAAAGACTGGAGCTAATGAGATAATTGAATTCCAGGTGTGTGTGTGGAGGGTTGGACCAGGTGAGATGATTACATGAGCCGGAGGCTCCATGTGAAATCAATCAGAATAAAAGAAAAAAGAAAAGAAAAGAAAAAACATGGAAAAAAAAATCACAGGGAATGACAAAAAAAATAAAAAAATACAGCCACATCCATTATGTTTGCAAAAAAGAAACAAAAATGAATTAAGTGAAGAAGGAAAAAATGATTCGACTTTAAAACAAATAATAAAAACAAAAAGAAACCAAGAAAATCCCAGCCAGATACTGACTGATTTTACAAAAAGAAATTTAAATAAATCAAATTAATTAAAAATGATGACCGGAGTTAAAAGCAAATTAAAAACAAAACAATGACTGAATAAAAAAAGAAAGTCAAATAAAGAGAAAGTGTGCGGACATGTTTGTTCAGTGTGTGTCAAGTGGTTAAAAACCACCAAGGTGGAGCAGCGGGGGGCGGAGCCAGCTATATGAGGCCTTCTAATGACAAGGCTCCTCCGCAGTTTGAAGATATAAAAATACTCTGGACAAATGTGGAGAGCGTTTGGAAATGACAGGGTGGAGGGAGAGGCAGCGTGGGTGGGTTGGTGGGGGGATGGGGGGGTGTGCCTCCACTCCTTCACGGTGCTACTGTGCACCAGATGTTTCTCTGCTGTCCAACACGCTTAAGAACACGCACACGCCCCGTGTAATTGTGAGAGATTTACATAGGAAACGTGTTGTCTTACACGATGAGTTAGTGTGGAGTGTCAGCGACGCTCATAATTCAAAAGTGCTCCTACAGATGTTTCTCCTGCTGCTCACACCAGACGCAGGAGAATAATAAAAAACAAACCCAGAACCACATTTACACAGAGCTGGTCTTTGAGTTCAGACGCAAACATTCTACTGGGTTTTTTTTTTTTTTATGTTTTGACCAGAATTGCCTCAGCCAACAAAATGTTTTCCTTTTTACCTTTTGTTTGTTTTTTTATGGACTGGACTAGGATTACATTTTATTTTATTTTATTTTCTTTCCTAGTGGGTGTCACCTTCAAACTCGCGGTTTCTTATTCTCCATCCAAACTAAGGAAAATATATATATATTTTTTTTATTTCCAAATTCAGAGCGGACAGCAATGCAAGGATTTCAAATGAACGTACATGCAACGTGTTCCACTGTGCCATTGACAATAAAGGCTTGAATCTTGAATCTAGACGTCCCTCAGTCTCCGTAATAGCAGAAAACACTGATCATCTGTACATATGAATCTAATTATGCAAATGTGCTAATAATCCTTTGGGTTACAAACCAAAAAGTTGATTAAAAAAAAAAAACGGATAGAGCCTCACTCAAAGTCTGTTTTCCGTTGTGCTGATGTTTTTTGTGCCTCCTGCGTCTTCAGTACTAGTGTCTCCATGTGATGAGAACAAAGAGCGGACAGCAATGCAAGGATTTCAAATGAAAGTACATGCAACGTGTTCCACTGTGCCATTGACAATAAATGCTTGAATCTTGAATCTAGACGTCCCTCAGTCTCCGTAATAGCAGAAAACACTGATCATCTGTACATATGAATCTAATTATGCAAATGTGCTAATAATCCTTTGGGTTACAAACCAAAAAGTTGATTAAAAAAAAAAAACGGATAGAGCCTCACTCAAAGTCTGTTTTCCGTTGTGCTGATGTTTTTTGTGCCTCCTGCGTCTTCAGTACTAGTGTCTCCATGTGATGAGAACAAATGTCCCCGTGGTGTCAACCTGTCTTCCTGTGGCGTGACATTTCCAGCCTCCGCAGTAAAGGGCAGAAAATAAAACGTTAGAAGAATCCACGGTTAAATCGTTTAAAAAAAAAAAAAAAAAAATCTCAGGTTCTCAATTTTCTTTTTTTTATAGTGTCATGTGAATACAGGAGGAAGTAAATCTCACATCATACTGTGTCATATTTGTTAGCATTTTTTTATTATTTTTTCGGACGCTGTTTTAGAGTGACATCAGCAATAACACAAACATCCAAAAAATAATAATACAAATCAGTGTGTGTGTGTGTGTGTCGGTGTGAACAGGAAGTGGTTGCTTAGTGACAGAAAATACAACAAATGAAATCATATTTTCAATTATTTATTATCTGGGACCAACAAGTTTTAAATCTTAAAATATGACGAGCCAAGTTTCCGAAAATGCGGACGTCAGGCGTAAAGCTTTATTGGAACCAAAACGCATCAGTGTGTGTGTGTGTGTGTGTGTGTGTGTGTGTTTGCAGGTTGTGTGTCCCCTGACGCGGAGCTAAGCCGATGCAGTGTGTGTCCGTGCAGCTCAGTGTTTGGTTTTAAGCGGGACGGGGCAGAACAGACAGGATTATAATCCCTGAGCTCCTGGAGAACTTTTGTTCCTCTGACACTCACACGTTTAAAATCAGGATTCTATTTGCGTAGAAATGTGTCCCAGAGATTTAGTGGATTTTCCAGTCATTGAATCAGAATACACATCTAAAGTATTGGATTCACTGGTCTGAATAAATCAGAATATAATCTGCTGGCTCCAGATCCTCCGTGATATATAAAAAAAAAAACACCAAAACAGATTCTGGTGTCAAACAGATGGCTCAGAGGGAAATGTGGGTCATTCATTCCTGGAACCATCTCACAGTCTCTGCTTGGATCTTCACAGGAAGAAGATAAATAAATATTTACATCATGACATATTGTTAGTAGCCTTGTTGTTTTAAATACACGAGAATTAATCCAGAAAAAGCCCAGAACATTTGGATTTTTTTCATTTTTCCAGAGGACCCAGTGGGTCAAACAGGTTTATATGGTGGGAGAGGCACTTCCTGTCTGAGGCTGCCAATGCACAACCTCATTTCCTCCCTCAAACACACACACACTCACATGACACATACCCACACACACGCACGTACACACACACACTACACACACGCACACACACACGAACAGGCGCACACACACACACTCACACGACACATACCCACACACACACACTCACACGACACATACCCACACACACACACGAACACGCACACACTACACTCTACACACACTCACACACACACACACACACTGACTTGGACCTGGACTGTCTTTAGTCCCCCACGACTCTGCACTGCAGCGCTACTCATCACTCACTGAGAAACAGTATGAGCTACTCAGCAGAAATGCAGTTGCCAACTCACACACACACACACACACACACACGCACACACACCATGGAACGCTACCAAGGCTTGACAGGAGCAAGAATTACTGTCACGATTAATGGTCCAATGTCTGCATTTGAAATATTTTGGATAATTCAAGTCAAAAACCCATTGTCATTTTCCTACATAAACGGTGAAACCGCTACACGCGTGTGCAGGATGCATGACGTGTTTTTTGCAATGCGTTTTTTTTTTGTTTACAGGATTTCCATTGACAGAGCCAGGTGCTGCTTACACAATGCGTGGCCAATCACCTTCCACACTGACTCAGAGATCAGCCAGCCCCCACGATGTACCCCTGCCCCCCCACCCCACACACACACACACACATACGCACCTCATTCCCTCATGCCCCAGATTCATAGTCAGAGCTCAGTAATCTGTCCTGCCTCCAGAGGCATCACAGCTCCCTCACTCCTCTCCTCTGTGTAAATATCTGCTTTATTGCACAGCCTGAAATAATTCATGGATATGTATATGAATAATATATATATATATATATATATATATATATATATATATATATATATATATATATATATATATATATATATATATATATATATATATATATATATATATATATATATATATATATATATATATATATATATATATATATATATATATATATATATATATATATATATATATATATATATATATATATATATATATATATATATATATATATATATATATATATATATATATATATATATATATATATATATATATATATATTATTATCATTATTATTTATGCCTCACTCATGTCAGATTAGATTTATAATAAACTCTGTCACTGATACAGGACCATTCAAGGGACTCAACCTTCAAAAAAACTACATCAATTCCAAATCCAGGCAGGCTTCAAATCGTCATGACAACGAGGGGGAAGTGATGAGATTCATTTTTTTTGGATTTCAGAACATTCTTATTCTTTTATTAAATTTGATGGTAGGTGTCAGCGGAGGCTCCTCGATGATGAAGCCCATCGTTTATATTCTATGTTTTAATCTGCTTTGTTCTAAATGTTTTATTTGTATTTTTACATCTGAGTTGTACTTTTTAATTTCAGATTGTCTTTTGTTAGAACCAGAATTTTTTTAAGTCAATACGGTATGTTTCATGTTCTCGTGATACTTTTATGTTTCGGTGCAGCGACACAATGTTTTCAAAAAAAACCAACAACCCCTTTAATCTGATCCAATCCATCGTTTTATAGCTTCTTCTTTGGGTCGTGTCCCCTCCACAAAATTCGCAAAAGGTTTTCCTGCAACAGACAGAAAACACCAGAAGCCTTTAAAAGCTCCATGTTGGAGGTTTAAGAAAAAAAAAAAAAAGACGTATGGCTCAGCTTGTTATATACAACATGTAATTTCACGAGGCGTTTTTTGGATCCAGACTTTTCCACTGAGCCAAGGTATTTTTCTCTTTGTTGCTCACTGAGACACTTTCTGCTGCATCACATTTTTACTTTTCCATCTGGACAGTAAAGTGAAGAACTTATATAGAGTCTGTTGTTTGCAGGGATTTGTGTTTTTTTTTTGTGGTCCAACAAATCCTAAACTACGACACAGTCCCTGAGTTGAAATATCTTTTTCCACCAAAAACCCTTTAAATCCACAAACAGCTGTAGATCACGTCAGAGGAGCAAAGTGAAGAGCGGCAGATTACATTCACACACAATCAAAAAGTTTTTTTTTTTTTTATATCTCACTGCCTTACAGACAATTACCCAGTTTACTCTGAGAGAGAGAGCGCGAGAGAGAGAGAGAGTGAATCATCCTCAGCTCTTAGATGAGTCGGCATCCCTGCGGATTAAAACATCCGATATCGGAACTTCCTGATCTGTTTACATCATCTGACAAAAAAAAAAAAGTCTCCAGAAGAAGAGGAGCCTTGGCGCGTGATTGACAGGCTGGTCATTTTCAGGAATTTGCTGCGCGTGATCAGTTATTTATTATTATTTTTCAGTTGGAAGATATATTGTGTTTTTTTTTATCTAAACAACCTTATATATATGTACACATACATATATA
>JAFBJU010000134.1:15005-26639 GCA_016785305.1 Colistium nudipinnis
TAAGAGCTGTGAGCAAATATTAAAAGATAACTGATCATATCATCATCATCATCATCATCATCATCATCAGGACACTTGAAACAGGAACTTGATATGGTGGTGTTAAATATATAAACATATATTTGGTGAATCATTTAATATGGTAATTGAGGGACGTTCTTAAACATGACATTGTAGAAACACATAACCTTTGAACTTATGACTCACTTACATATAGAAACCCATGATGAATGAGATGTGATCTCAGCCCACCCCCCTCTCACTCTAGCCCCCCCCCCTCTCCCTCTCTCTCTCAGAGGGCGTGGCCTGGTGGTATCCAGGCGGTGACGTCAGTGGGAGCTGTTCACAGCGCCGTGGTGCTGAAGACGAAGCTCCTCAGTCCGTCACCGGCTCCGCGGCCATCAGCTGTTTCCCGTGAGTCCGCGCGCAGCTCGGGAGGAAAACACCACACCACCGGAGAATCGGGAATTTCCTGCACGTGAGTGTTTTCTTTTTTTTTCTTGTCTCTTTTCCTCTTTTTCCTCTTTTTTTCTTCTCTGTCTGCGGATAATGTGTCGAGATCGATCCTCAACTACGCCGATCATCAGTGATCCTTCCCGAGAGATCAGTTGTGTGTGTATGCATGTGTGTGTATCCCCGTGTGTGTGTGTGTGTGTGTCTTCCAGCCGCGCCTAAATCTTACCCTGTGTCTGCCCGGGGTAGAGCATTTGACTTATATTTGCATGATCCGATGCTCTCTCTCTCACGCACACACACATGCACACATAGACACATACACACTAACACAAACCCACACACACACCGTGTTTGCTTTCTGCTGACACCAGAAAAGGAAACATGCAACTGAAAAACGGACAGCTGTTTATTCCCATGTCTGTATGTGTGTGTGTGTGTGTGTGTGTGTGTGGGTGGGTGGGTGTGTGTGTCTGATTGCGTGTGTCTATGCGTGTGTGTGTGTTTGTGAGTGTGCATGTGTGTGCCTCCGATTAATGTTATTTGATGGTGTCTAGTGGCTCAGGGTGTCATTTTCCATGTGTGCGACCCTCTGCCCACACGCTGTCGTGTGCTGGGACGGGGTCGGTGGTTTCCTGTTTGCTCCTCCAGCCTGTGGTGGAGAAAGTACGGGAGCTCAGAGGCTCTCCTTTTTTTTTTTTTTTCTTTAACTCCATGGTCCGATGAGGTGTGGCCTGGTGTGCTCTTCTTTGCTCCATGTCCACGTACGCTGAGCGAGAAAACCACTAACCATCTCCTCTGTAGTCTTGTTGATGTTGCTCCTCTATAATAACCCAGCAGTCGGGGGTTTCCAACCTTCGGCTTCCATTGAGTCACTGAAAAAAAAAATCTGGCCAGGTTGCAATTTTATACCGTGGAGTGTTAAAAAATGAACGGACAACCGTATTTCCTTCTATTTCATAGAGGGAAATTGATAATGGAACTGACAGGAGACAGGAAGTGGAATTTTCGGACTTTTGGAAAATTTGTTTTGTGAAATTCCGAAATGGCTGCATCCTGCACTTTATAATACATATATATTTAAATCTTGTTCACCATCCATGGTTTATCATGCAGGTTTGTAAATGAACAGTGATTTTTTGTGTTATTAAAGCGGGAGGTCTGCATCATGAACCAGGTTTCGCTAAGCCCCGCCTCTCGGGGACCATCTGGGTCCTCGCCGGGGTGCCGCTCCGGCGCCCCCTGCACTTCCTGAAACGAACCCATGTCGACATCTGAGCTCTCTGGCAGAGATGTGAACGGTGACACGCACACACAAAAAACACACAACCTACGTTTTCAGCAGTGTTCAGAGGAGAGCTTGATGTGAACGGACAGAGCGCTGGGCCACTCTCTTTTTTTTTTTCGTTTTTTTCTGCTGTGAGTTTAATTTGTGTCTCGATGCAGCTTTTGGTTTTAGCCCAGGAAGAGGAGGCAGAAGGCTTCACAATATGTCTGCATCTTAACGCATAATCTGCAGATAAACCTTTTTTTTAAGTCGTGTTGTTTCCCTGTTTTTATTTCTCAAATCTTCACCTTATGTTTGATTTTCTTTTTCTTTTTTTTTTGAACTTTTTTCAGGTTAGATTTGTGATTCTTCAAAGAAAAAGGCCTGTTGTTTATCTCTTAGCCAATTTAAAGGTTGTTGGCTTTTTATTTTTTTTGTCTAGAGGACTTTCCACATTTTCATCAGGATTAAGGCTTAGTTTTTTCTATTGTGAGTCTCCAGTAACCACAGGGGGATTGTTTCCCAACCAATGCCTCTTTGTTATAATAATAGAAAAAGCCTTGATCAGATCAGGTCGTGTGTCAGGGTTGTGTTTCGACTTTAATAAAGAATCTTATAAGCTTATTATAAAAATAACAGCTAAAAACCAAAATTGCACGCCTACAAATCCAAATCCTCAGAGGGCAGATTGATGCGCTGCCGTTTGCGTGTTTGTGTGTCATCACTTTTGAAAGTTGTCATTCCATTTCCCATGTTTCCCTGTGAACTGGTGTTTTCCGGGCAGGTGGCCCCTGGAGTCCACGGACACTTAATACTCCAGGATCTGGTTTCTCTGGTGGGGGGGGGGGGGGGGGACATTAATAGTTAACGGAGTGGAGTGTGTGTGTTTTCTCCTCGTGTGTGACAGGATTCCCTCCAGCTTTCCATCACAGTCCCAACACACGCAGGTTAATTAGCGATCGTAAAAGCGCCTGCAGGTGTGAACGTGTTCGCTCTGTTTATTTATTGGACGATTTATTGACTCTTGGTAAAATGCGCTTGTAGAACGCTTCCAAGCTTTGTAAACGCAAATCTCTGAGTCCGGGGTTGACTCAGAATTGAATGTGGCTGCCTTCCACATCCTCAAAATGGAAAAAAAAACACACAACATATGGTTCCACCCCTGGGATTGAATCAACAATATGGCGACAAGTGTGTGTGAGGAACTGGGATTAAATAGTGCAGCTGATGATGAATGGGGAGCAGGTGTGAGTTTGGAGGGGGGCGGAGCTACAGAGCAGATCTCTGCGGGGAGATGAATGGTGGGAGAAGCGGAGGCCACGCCTTGTCCCTCACAAACACAGAAACACACAAAGCGCACACACACACACACACACACACACCGCGTTTGGCCTGTGAGAGAGGGCCGGCGTTACCAGTGCCAAGGATGTTGTGTTCATGTCCTCCAGCTCACCAGCGTCACAGGGCTACGTATGATCATCACACAGGGTGAATTATGACTGGCAAACGGGTACACCAAGAGGTCAGAGGTCAAACTCCCACTCATAGGCGGCTCCATGTCCGCTTGTCAGTCAGGATGTGCCAATTTGTGCAATTTGTCAGTGTGTCCATTTCTTGCTGACTCAGGGGCACCAGCGCTACCCAATAATGACCCAATGATTGGGCCGAAATCTGCCAAATGATCCGATGGGGCCTCAGCGAAACGGTCGCGGCGTTGCGAGTCCGTCTGAGCAGATCACGCGCACGCAGCCACTCGCTGAAAGCCGCTCACTATGTCATAGGATTGTCGGCCTGACCCTGGCGGGGTTTTTTTTTTTTTTTTTTTTTCAGGACGAGGCCTGCGTGAGGCCACATCGGGTCGGCGTGTGGCTGTGCACACGCGTGTGGCTGTACGCAATCTGTATAAAATAACTCAGTTTGATTGGGACACTTGTCCAGAGCATATTTATTATATATATACAGTATATATATATATATCCTCATGTATACATATATATAAGGCTATTTTCTTTTTTATTTACTTCCCAGGATCCACAGAGATGGCTTCCAATGTCTCTCTTTGCTTTGTATAAAAAAAATAAATCAAAAGTAAAAAAACTTCGGATCGGATTTCCCATCATTAGGTCGCGTGTCAGGGTGGAGGCCTACTTTTTTTTTTTATAGAATCAGCTTATTTAAAAAAGAGCAGCTAAATAACAACAACCACACGCCTACACAGTGGAATTCCACCGAGGAATTGCTGCATGCATGAGTTATTATTATTGCACTGCAAGCTTCTTTTTTTCCCCCCCTCTCTTTAAAGAAAAGGCCAACACCACAGGAGGATCCATCGGGTAAACTGCTGAAGTCAAGTCAAGTCAAGCCTTTTATTGTCATTCTTGCATGCATTGCATACATGCAAGGACGAAAAGACGTTCCTCGAAGCCCGCAAAACAACAATAACAAAAACAACTACAAACAACAACAATAACAACATACAACAACACAGTCAACATGTTGCATGACAGACAACACACAAGAAATACACAACAAAGAAACATATAAATATATAAATATGAAAACTACAACAAAGAAACATATAAATATGAAAACTCGGAAACAGATTTAAAAAACAAATCATAATAATAATAATAATACAATATAAAAAGGTGCAAAGAGGGAAGGGGAATCAGTGGGGGTGAGGTAGAGAATGCAGGGAATGATCAATCAAGGCTGATCAATCTGAAAATAAAATAAAGATGAATTACAACACACGAAAAAATGAAGCGGCGGGAAGCAAAATCCACAAAGATTTCCCTTCTCATCCAAGCTGTGTTTTTTTTTGGTGTGTTTTTTTTGTCATTCGGATCTAAATGAGTCACATGGCTGACATTTCTAAGACTCCTGAATAGAATATATACAGTATATCGTAAATATAAAAAAAAGGCCTTCATGGTCCATGACCTTCATTTGTAAATGAAAGGTTCATTTCATTCAACCATGGAAGAGCTTTCACAGGAACACATCACCGCACGGCACACATTCGGTCGAGGGGCGTAGCCCCTGCTGCTTGAGGACCGCACACAACCGGCTGTGCAAACGAATCAAGTGGACATTCAAAAATGTATACAATAATAATTAAAAAAAATCACTTTAATTTGCACGAATATGTGGATCGAAATTTAAACCCGGTGAAACCCACTTAATAATAAGTTTGGGGAGCACACCCACCATTTGTCAGCGTAGCTATGTTTAACAGGCATTGTATATATATATGTCTATATATATATGTATATGTATGTATGTATGTATGTATATATATATACATGGACATGTAGATGGAGTGTATGGTTACAGCATGTGGCTATTTGAGCCCTAATTAGAGCCTGTAGAGCTGATTATAGAGCATCTATCAACCTACACTCCACCCTCTCTCTCTCTCCCCCTCTCTCCACCTCTCATCCCGTCTTCATGTGGGCGAGAGTATCTCTCTTTCTCTGTCTCTGTCTCTGTCTCTTGTCTCTGTCTCTGTCTCTGTCTCTGTCTCTGTCTCTGTCTCTGTCTCTGTCTCTGTCTCTGTCTCTGTCTCTGTCTCTGTCTCTGTCTCTGAGTATCTCTCTGTCTCTGTCTCTGTCTCTGTCTCTGTCTCTGTCTCTGTCTCTGTCTCTGTCTCTGTCTCTCTCTCTCTCTCTCTCTATGTCTCTCTTCCCCCCAGACACACACGCACGCTCAGGCCATCAATTCCCATCTGTCTACTCTCTCCATCCATGCTGGCAGTGCCATGGCCCAACATGCCAGCACGGGGTGGTTGTCTGCGTTTGGGTGCATGCTGCTGAAAAAAAAGCTGAGATTTATTCCATCTTCATCAGGATTTAAATTGTGGTTTTTTTGTGTTTGTCACATGATTCCGGCAAATAACATTTACTCAGTGATGTTATGGCAAACGATAACAAAGTTCAACACACAAATACCACGTGTGATGTATGACAACGCCTCCCAACATGTGTTTCAGATTTCAGAACCCACAGTTTCTGTCTCTATACTAAATTCATCATATTTACAAAATCAACATTTCTGAGAAGAAAAAAAATCACCTCCGTTTGTTATGTTGTTTTTTTATATATATATATATATTTTTTTTTTTTTTATGTACTTTTAAGTCTTTTTTGTGCTCGTGCAGACGTTTGGAGCTTCATGATTCTCCTGGACAACTGGGAATCTAAAGAACAGAAGAAAAAATAATAATTAACAAATGGAAACTGCCACATTCAGCAGGACGGAGAAAATACCTCACAAACAAAATACCTCACAAACACCTCATCCAACTCTCCTGGGTTTCCACTTATTTGTAGCTCTGTGGTCTTTTTCTCTTTTTCTCATGAAACGTTCGGGAATATCGCAGGATGCGAGGAGGAAACTGGCAGCAGTGTCTTCGATGTAGTCGCAGTTTGAGCGCTTCCTGCTTTTCAGAATTGAACTGCGAACGCGACCGCTCTGATTTACAGCGGAGGAACTCGGTTACTTCTCCGCCGCAGGCCGACGTCCTTAAAGTCGCCTCACATTCTGGCATGTGTGCGTGTCGTAAATCACTTTATCGCACACACACACTTATGCATCATGCTAATATTAAGAGGGAAACTTCCCGGCATAATTCAGCTTTGGTTTTAAGATGGTCTGGTTTGCTATTAAATCACCAGTATTCAAAAATGTGAAATTGACAAAAAAATATATATATTATTATTATTATTATTATTATTATTATTATTATTATTATTATTATTATTATAGTTATTATTATAGTTAATTATTATTATTATTATTATTATTATTATTATTATTATTATTATTATTATTATTATTATTATTATTATTATTATTATTATTATTATTATTATTAACATTTAAAAATGATACTTTTATTTGAAGGGCCCAGCTGAACTTGACCTATTTACAGATTCTAATCCTCATCCACCAGCCTGGGCTAAGTGACATCATCATCAGGGTGCTCAAATTGGGGTTTTTTTTTCTGAGGGGGAGGGGGCGCAAGGGACGATTCCTCTTCTGTAATCCATCTAAACGAGATTAGCTGACTGATATTTATTTTGGATTATGGTGAAATATGTGCATCTCACTCCAGCTGAGGGGACAGATGTGCTGCTGCCGGCAGGTCCCATTTAATCTCCCCCTCTGACGTTTATATACAGAAAACTGTGAGAGCATCCATTCTATGAACTACATTATGTGTTATGTTATAAATATATATATTTTTTTTTTCATATATATATATTCCTGGTGTTGGCCTGGGTTGTGTTTGTGCAGTCGCTCTGTCTGCCCCAGACGTGCCCCCCTGTTATTTATACCAAAGGCCTCAATCTACTTCTTGTGTGAGGTCTGAAAGAGGTGCACTGGGTGGAGTCATGTGTGCGTGTGTGTGTGTGTGTGTGTGTGTGTGTGTGTACCGCATCTGACACGCACCCACGCGCACACACACATCTGGGTTTTCACTCACCCTAACAAGTACATGTGGGGACCTCCTGGACGAGGGCTCTGTCATTACCTGCGTGGACTACAGGCGCTGTGCTGACCTCAGTGTGCGTGTACATGTGTGTGTCTGTGTGTGTCTGTGTGTGTCTGTGTGTGTAATTAGTGAGGTGCTGAGGTTGAAAATGACAGCGGGGCAACGTGTGTTGCATTTAATCCTGATTTTCTGACTTCCTCCTGCTCCTCGCCCTGGTTCTAGTCTCACTCGCTCCTCACTGTGTCTTTCATGACTGAGTGGATTCACACACACACACACACACACACACACACACACACACTGGACTGCAGCATTGATCAGGTTGCAGGTGATGAGATCCCAGTGAAAGAGTGAAAGAACCAAACCAGGGGAAATCAGCTTAAACCCGCTTCTTAAAGCTGCGCTGATCAATACTCGTATTAGGAAAGAACGGATCAATTGATGTGACGTGAGCGAGCGTGAATTGAACGGATGTGCCGAGCATGAGCATGAAGAAGCTTCAAAAGACTGAATTTGAATTCAATATACAGTATATCTTTTTCTGGGTGGAGGAAATATTGCTAATTAAGGTCATTAGCAATAAATGATCATGTCATTCTACGTCATTTCCAAAAAAAAAACTTTAAAGGCCTTATTTCTGAATTCGCTCTGCAGTTCTAACACTGGGGATTAAAAAAGCTGCTGGATTAGTTTCCGGGGAGGAAAAAGCCTACTTAAGGAAACAGGAAAATGAAAAATCTGCACGGGGTCCTTTCAGAGCCCGCTGCCTCTCCCTGTCACACACGTGCAAGCGATCATGGAGGAACACGGCAAACACGGGGCACCTGGACCCAAATCCCAGGCAGGGCCCAGTGGATTGTGGGTCGCGTGATCTCTGACAAGCTCCGACGTTCAGCCAGAAACCCGAAAATACAGCTCACACAGAGACTTATCCAGTCATTGATAAAAAATCATCTGTATTCATTTGCGTAGTTTTGCCCTCCTGTTGAATTATTAGCGACATTTCAAAAAAAAAAAAAAAAACGCTTAAATTGGCAATTTTTTTTATCCTGATCTTGATTTATAAATAATTTGATGGTGTTCAATCCATAAGACGACAGTGACGTTCATTTTCTTGTCATTAATTATCAGACATTAGGTTTGGCTGATGACCGAATGAACGGAGGCCTTTTGGAGGCATGAGCCACATTACCCATGATGCACTGCTCTTAGAGCTTTAGGTTTTCATTGGTAGAAAAAGGTTTATTGGGGAGGTAAAAGTGAAACAGCGACTCGCACTGTGGCTTGTGGGATTGTCGATGGAAGTAACACAACTTTTGTGCGACTAGTCCACGCGCGCAAGTGTCGGGACATCGATCCCGCGGGTCTGTCTGCTCCGGTCTTCGCGTACGGACGATTCACGTTGATCCTGCGCCCAATCAGACGCAACCCACTCATCAATTCCCCCCAAACTCCAAAATTCCAGGATATGGCACCAATTCATCATTCAAGAAACATTTGTGAGTGACATAAAAAAAAGAAATAATAAAAAACCAAATGACCAATTTAAATCTCAAATATAAACTCAAAAAGGGACATTTCCAAAGGAGGCAGCACGATTGGCGATTTCCAGGATTTGTCTGCACGTCATTTCGAGGACGTTCACACTCCTCCTTGAACAAACATCACAGTTTCATCGTAAACTGTTCAATCATAAAAACTTTGAACAGTAAATGTGTCTCTCTGTCTCGCTCTCTCACACACACACGCACACACACAGCTGAACGCTTCACCTGTGTTTGCCCAGGCCTGAACTTTGGGCTGTAACCAAGGAAACGACCACACGACCAGCCATTCGCTCCTGTCTGCTATTTATTTTCGCTACGTCTTCCTGTCTTTTTTTCTTTTTTTTTTTCCATTTCTCCATGCTGATGGTCCAAAGAGTGGATGAAGTGCGGCTGAAAATCGTCAACTCTCGGTTTTAATGAAATGAAAATGATTTTTGGGTCCCCCTGGAGGAGCCTCATTCGTTTAAGAAAATAAAAATGAATAAGTAAAGGTTCACGACTGAGATATGAAGCATTTGTCATCGAGGAGGCAGGAGGTGCCGTCGCAAATAAGAAGAGACGTGAACGGGAGGAGGCTTCGGTTGTCGTGGGAGACGTTTACAGGGAGGAAGAGGGGGAGGAGGAAGAGGAAGATATACCGAGCTGGGAGTTGTTTAGGACCAATGGCACATCGCATTATGTGAAGAAACAAAAAGCCACAGGAACACGGAGAGAGCACGAAGCTCCACACTCTCACGTCCCAAACGACTGGATTTTGGTTAAATAACCCAGAATCCTCTTGTAAAGCGCCGGTCTGACCTCAGCGCGGTCAGACCGGCTGTGTTTGGTCTCGAGGTGAACCAGCGTGAGATCACGGGCTTTCAATGCAACTTTCACAGGTTGTTTCTTTTTTAAAGAGGAGAAAACTGCAGTGGGTTTCTTTGTTGTGTTGTTTGAATAAAAATCTATTTCTAAAGCCGAGGGGAGAAAAAAAGAAGCAGAAGTGAATCTGAACATGGAGAAAGATGCTAAAATGAAATTCAGACTTGCTGCATGTTCTTCAAATATATAATATATAATATATTTCACATCACAAACTGTTATTTGACCCAATGATTGTATAAAAATAATATTTAAAGCCTTTTTTAAATAAAATTGTGTTGTGTTGGGCCACGATTTGAACCAAATTCTGTTTTTAAAAATAATAATAATAATAATAATAATAATAATAATAATAATAATAATAATAATAATAATAATAATAATAATAATAATAATAATAATAATAACTGTTTGAACATGGAGCAAAACTTTAACTTTTCTTTTGGTTCTGCTTCATAAAAATAGAATCTCCCTCAGTTCCTGTAAGTAAGAGTTCACGTGTGTGTGTGTGCGTGTGTGTGTGTGTGTCGGCAGTGTGTGGTGAAAAGACAACCCTCCCACGCAGTGACCCATGTGCTGGATAGAAATTCAATCACACAGGAAGATTTGGCAACAGTTGACCAGTCACCGGGTGAACACCAGGTGGACACAATTAGGGGGCGGGGCCTAATCAAAATGGCTGGAAAGTGGACAAAAGGGAGGAAGTGCTCCGCAGACACAAAAGGGAAGGTGTGGCTATAACATGAAAACAGGAAGTTTTACATAACTTCATTGACGTCTCACAACAACTCCTAATTTTATTTTGGAATGTTTTCATTTTTTTTGCTTGTGAGACAGTGAATTTGCTTTTAGAAATGGTTTTCAATGATAAATCTTGCAGATCTTTTCAGATTTCAGCCTTTAGAGTCAACCCCTCCAGGTTTTGCCTTCAGCCAATGTACATTTCCCATCAGAGCGCCACGTGTAAACTCATTTTCCAGACTTTTTCCATGTTTTCACAAACCGGGTTTGGAATTGGAAATCAAATAAAACAACCACCTGCTTGTCAGTGTAAATTTCCCCTCTGGGTTTTTCTTTCCCAAATGTGGCAACGCCGGATTTGTTTTTATTTGACATGAAAAAATATGACCTTGCCACTGGGAGCATGTTGTGGAGTGACCACAGGCAGATGTGTGTTTTTTTTATTGAGGCCACATGATGGTAGCTTTCTCTCGATTTATTTATCCTGGGTGTTTGGACTGAACTCCAAAAACATCATTCAAAGCTCTGGTTTGTCAATAAACATCACGCACGTTGGTAAAATAATAATCATAAAAAAAAAACTCAGACTGTGGCGCATAAAATACATTTCCACACTTTGACTGGGAGGGAAATTGTTGTTGTGCGATTGTGTTTTGACGCACAGCCGTAAGCTGTAACAAATGTAGAGCAAATCAATGGCGAAACAATCCATACGGCTCAATCTGCACAGGGCGGCGTGTGTGTCTGTGTGGTGTGTGTGTGTGTGTGTGAGTGATGTACATACGAGTGTTTGCACACGTGTGTGCACAGACGATGTGCATGTCATTGACCCGGTCATGTATTGACGACTTCAAGCGAATACTCGTGTCTGTCTGCTGCCACGTCGCTGTGGGTTGTGTGTGTGTGTGTGTGTGTGTGTGTGTGTGTGTGTGTGTGTGTGTGTGTGTGGGTCAGAAGTCAGTAGGGCAGAGAAGCATACATTAAAAACAGAAGGAAAAAAGATAGAGATGGGGGAGGAGGGGTGAGAGTATAATGTTTTGTTTTTATTTTAACGTTTTAATTATCGGGGGGGAAAATGCAATGAGTGATTCATTCATCATTGTGTGTGTGATTATTGTGTATTGATCATTGTCGACTGATTCTTTTTTCTGTTTTTGTATAAAACCCAATCACTTTCATCCCCCTTTAAAATAATCTCGAATATAAAAATGTGATATATATATATATATATATATATATATATATGTGTGTTTATATATACACATAAC
>JAFBJU010000134.1:26720-63445 GCA_016785305.1 Colistium nudipinnis
TGTGTGTGTGTGTGTGTGTGTGTGTGTGTGTGTGTGTGTGTGTGGGTCAGAAGTCAGTAGGGCAGAGAAGCATACATTAAAAACAGAAGGAAAAAAGATAGAGATGGGGGAGGAGGGGTGAGAGTATAATGTTTTGTTTTTATTTTAACATTTTAATTATCGGGGGGGAAATGCAATGAGTGATTCATTCATCATTGTGTGTGTGATTATTGTGTAATCGACTGATTCTTTTTTCTGTTTTTGTATAAAACCCAATCACTTTCATCCCCCTTTAAAATAATCTCGAATATAAAAATGTGATATATATATACAGTATATATATATATATATATATATATATATGCCTGATTAAATAGACGCATCACACGCTATACACACATGGCAAGAACACACACACACACGCACCTTGCTGCCCGAAGGGCTGATGGGTAATTGATGTCTTTTGCAGTCTGGGGGGCGTGGGGGGGTAACCTTCAAGTTTCCTGGAGTCCATGTCTCAAATTGAAAACTTCAGTCTGCACATAAAGTTCACTGTGCAGTACTTGGATTGCCAGGTTATCGGGTTGTGCGATTGTAGCCTGGATTGGTCCAAAAACTTTACACATTCTCCAATGTGGACACGTGGTGGACATTTTGTCCAAGAGTTTGGCCCCGCCCCCCAAAAAATTTATGACTTTCTTGTTTCGGTTCTGCATAAATCAGATTTACACCAAAATCAATGTTTAAAGAATGGCCAACTTCCAATTTAATATCTCGTCACTTTTAATCGTAAAAAATAATAATTATGATAATAATTGTTGCTTAGCGTCCCGCTTTGAGCCGTTTGTTGTCCTGGGAGAGGATTCGCGGCTCATGAGCAGGTGGCAGCGGATCCTGATCTGATCGAGTTAGCGCACTGATTACATTGAGTCTCATAGTGATGGTATTATATGGAACCACTAACCAGGTTACACAACAACAATTACACACAGGAAGGAGACAGAGAGGCGGAGGAGGAGGAGGAGGAGGAGGAAGAAGGTGTCAGCTCATAAAACTTGCTGATACTTTAAGTGGAGAAAATTCTTCAAATTTAATTTAAATCTCTCTCTCTCTCTGTATATATATATATATATATAATATATTATATTATATTATATTATATTTCTAACGCTATCAAAGACAGCCCAGGCTCACGTTTTCAATTTTAAACTCCATACAATCACACTTAAAAAATACTTTTACTTTAAATATATTTCATGATTTAGAATGTGCCTTTTAGCTACGAAAGAAATAACTTTGAATAAATAATAATAATAATAATAATAATAATAATAATAATAATAATAATAATAATAATAATAATAATAATAATAATAATAATAATGATTGTGTCTACACTTTGACTAACAACTAAAAGTTGTCTAAACTAACCAGCTTTATGGCGTACTTTGTGTTTATGTCGGTTGTCCTGTCACAACAGCTGAACATCACAGAGCCCATTAACAAGCCGGTGTTAACGTTTATTTTAAAGTACCACTCTGCTTAAGTGCACCGCACATGGACGCATTTCGCACAAGCCTGGCCCCCGCGTGTATAGAGACCACCTCCCGAGACGCCGTCTGAAATATTCAGCGTAATTAGCTGCAGGCTCTCGTTCCGATTGATGAGGAGTGGAAGAGCTGGTGGGAGTCGTCGCACTTCACCGCTCCCACACGTCCGATTCTGCAGATTTGAAAAAACAAAAAAGGGAAAAAAATCCATCAAAAAAATATACCAGGTAAATCGAGGAATAACACAATTGGAATGCACCGTCATAAAACACGTGCTATAAGCACCTGAGCTGCTGCTGCTGCACATACACATGCAAAGCTTTTGTGTGTGTGTGTGTGTGTGTGTGTGCACAGACACAAGTAAACACTTTGTGTTGATTGTGAGAGCCACAGCTGTGTGCGTCCTCCGCACACTGACAGGCGGATACACTGGTACAGTTGCTGAGTGCATGCGACTGGGTCACCATGACAACACACCTCCCCGGAGCATGCTGGGAGCACGGTGACGTCAGCGGCCTTTGCATGTTTGTGTGTGTGTGTGTACAGTATGTGTGGCTGAATACACCGTGGCTCCTGCAGAATCTATACACACTGAGACGGACACCAGGGACGACAAATGACACACAAAAGAAAATAGTAGCTGCAGAGAGGCTGACGCACAATCCGACACAATCTTACTTCTCCCACGCGCTCTCATCACTACTCCCTCAGCATTGATTTCTGAGCTGTGTGTACACCTGTGCGTGTGTGTGTGTGTAGCTCTATTCTCTCCCCTGCATTACAAAAAGATGGCATTGACTGCTGTTATTCTGCACAGAGCTGCCCAGACTGACAAACACACACACACACACACACACTCACACATTCCACTTTTCTGCTGTTTATCCAGACACAGTGTATTGATTGACGCCCGGGGAGGGTGGAACACATCTTTGGGGAAACTTTAACAGACTCCAGCTCCCCAGGCGACGCACTCGTTAATCACTCCGCGTCCGTCGGCGACTCTTAATGAGCGGGGTGTGTGCGTCATGTGGAGGTTGCGTGTGTTTTGAAGTGTGGCAAAAAAAAAAAAAAAAAGCGGCATGGAATGGGAGCAGGGTGTGTGAAGGGATATCACAAATCACCACAAACGGTGTAGAATGAAAAGATGGACGTTTTTCGTGTGTGTTAGGTTATGGAGCTATCCCCGTTACGATCATATATCAGAAATCATATATCATATTTTTGGTTGGATTCTATTCCCCTTTGTTTATTATGTATGTAAATGAGGGAGAGGTCATTTTCAACTGTCTGGGTTTTTTGTCTTGTCGGGAAGACAAACTCCCACACTCGGCTTTGATTAAAGCGCCCCTCATCACAGGATTGCGTTCACGCTGCGCACAAGCAGCCAGTTGCCATCTCTCTGTTATGTAAAACAGGGCCAGCTCTCATGGATTCATTAACAACAGGAGACACACACACACACACACACACACACATGGCTAACACAGAAAAACTGCATTTGAAAAATCTCTGTGACTCAATTTGTCCTCTGGAATCTCTCGGAATTTTCATTTGAAATGAAAAAGAAAACCAAAACGTGATTTGACATAAATAGAAAAGAGCAGAAGAGTATAATAGAATGGAATAGAACATTATTAATAATAATAATAATAATAATAATAATAATCATAATCATAATCATAATAATCATAATCATAATAATAATAATAATAATAATAATAATAATAATAATAATAATAATAATAATCATCATAATCATAATCATAATCATAATAATAATAATAATAATGATAATAATAATAACAGCAATAATAATAACAGCAATAATAACAGCAATAATAACAGCAATAATAATAATAACAATGTGGTATCAGATGTGGATCCTGATTTAATTCACTTTCCAAATCCTCTTTATAAACCTAAACCCTCGTTCACAATCTGCTGCTTGAAACGTCAAGAACTGACATTCCATCATCTGCCTTCACATATTACATCTTCCGCAGCCTTTGAGTGTCCAATGGTGTCACAGCTGATCTATAACAAAGATTCCACCAGTTGACCTCCAACTCCTGTTGGGCTGTTATGGTGCTAGAAGGATTTTCAAATAATCCATATTAATAAGGATTTTGCAGGTCAGGAGTGAGAGTCTGAGATTGCGGCTCCTGTTTTTTTTTCTCTTCTCGGCTGTTTGATTGTGTCTGAATGTTCAAAAAAAGAAAATAATCCTCCTCTCACCATCTGAGTTCTTGTGACAAAGTGTTTTTTTTTTCCCTGCTGGGAGGATTCAACACAGTATCACAACAGAAAGTGTAAAATGAACAAAGTCTGTATTTGGGTTACAACTCGTCTCGTTTTGGACAGTTTCACCACTCCACCACTTGTCGGTATGACAGAGAAATGTCAAAATACAGCCAATCATAGCCCTGCTGCTATTATCACGAAATAAATGTTAGTTTAAACTCTAATTAAAGTTAAACATAAACAAAAAGACATACCAGCATAAACACGTAGTTTGTTGAATCAATATAAAAAGTGAAACATTTACTGTTCTATTCTTTTCCTTTCACAGTTTACTTATTTGCCTTTTCTGGGCCTTAGAGTCTTTATTTTCATCAACAACAAGATGCGATTATTAATAAATCCAGCAATGTCATCAGTTTATTTGAAATATTTCTAATAAATGATTATAAATAAAATAAAATTAAATAATTGAATTTCAACACAAGTAAAAATCCACAAGGGTTTTCTGTGAGTGTTGCTGTGGGCTGTGATGCATGGTGACCTTTTCCGAACTGGAGAAAAAGAGAATAAGAAAATGGAAGTAAAATAGAGAACAGGAACAGTGCAAAATGTTTGACTGATTTCAAACTGATGCCCAGAGAGCCAGAAATAGGAGGTAATAATGAGGAGAGGCAGCAAACAGCAGCTTAAATGTCAGCCAGTCGTGGAATGAGTGAATCTGTCTGGATTAGCGTTTAATCCGGCTGTTGGCTTCCTCTCATTAATTCATTGACTCACTCTCCTCTGACTAATCGTCATTCCGTGGAGTTTCAATGATTAGGGAGTTAAACGGACAGCGAGAACCAATGCGGGGCTCCGAAAGCATCTGAAATAAACAGTAAATAAAGGTTATAACCTAATAAACAAGTACGTATCCAGTTGAATTGGGTTTTTTGTATCTGTTGATCTGTTAATCTGCCAGACAGCCCGTCAGCTGGGCGGCCCTCGCCTGGTTAAGAGGATGAAGCCGACTCAATGTGGAATAAAAAAAGATAAAAGATTAAAAAAATTCTGAATTCTTCCATGATGTGTGTAATACTTGTCTAGTTTTTTTGCTAATTGTGTATTTTTGCTAACTGTGTCGAAGAAAAAGAAAATCAATTATAATAATAACAAATATCACAGCATTTCTTTTCCATATTGACCAGCTTTCTTACAACAGTGTAAGAGGACACAGTGTTTCGCCATGTTTTATTATGGGATGTGTATGTAACCAGTGTGTTACGTCATGTGCTGAGGATTTGATTAATTATTGATTGTGTATCTGATCTGCGGCGTTGATTTAACAGCTTGATTTTGTTGGTCCCTGTGGAGTGTGTGAGGTGACGCCGAGGTTAGCGCTCTCTGCGTCGGCTGACATGAATGAATGAATTCATTACTCATACTTGATGGTGGTGGATATTGATTCTGGAATGCGAGGCTGAACAATTCTGAAAACCAGCATAAATATCAAATTGTGTTATAAGGTTTCTAAATCAAGTGCAAAAAATGCTGGCTGGGGACGCAATGCAACCTATGTGGTTCCATCCAAGACTCCTCCAGTGTGAGTGAGGGATGTGTATGTGGTGAATGACTGAATGTGTGAAGTGTAATGTAAGGTTCCCTCGAGTGGTTGTCAAGACTGGAAAAGGACTATATACCGTAAATGCATGAAAACATTTACCGGCGTACATGTTACTTTATATGAATGCTAATTCTATTACTGTCACCTCCGTTTAGATAATATTCGTCTTCCTTGAACTTGGGGTTCACGTCTGCGTTTGGATAACCTCAGGATTTATATTCGTACCTTTGGGTGATTTACGTTGTTGCCGATGCTAACATCAGAATGAGTCAATCTCGAATGTGTTTCTTTTTTCTTTCTCCTCACTTCCTACAGGTCTGGAGGAGATGGTGACGTTTTTTGAGAACAGCGCCCCCCGGAGGTCGCCCCGCTCCCTGCAATCGTAGCTCCGCCGTCGCCATGGCAACCCTGGGCCTCCTGTGCGTGACCTTTGACCCGTACTGTGGATGGTGTCATTTCTAAAGGAGGCGCGAAGAAAGCCATGTAGTGCAGAAGGCAGGAGGGTCCACAACTGAGTCTTTCTTTTTTATCCTTGTTATTATCATAGCTAGTTTTTGAACAGATTTGCGCCTTTTTTAAAACGTTTATGTGGGAGTGGACGTTGTGTGCGAGGTGAGGAGAAAGCGTCAGAGAAGAAGAAAGCGAGAGAGAGAGAGAGAAAGAAGAAGAGAGAGATGGTCCTCCACACCACCCCGTACACCAGTGCCTGTCTGCACTTCCTGGATGGATTATCGTGGAGCTTGGTGTTCCCCTCGTACTGGCTCCTGGACCGGCTGCTGGCGTCCTGCGTGGCCACCTCTCTGGAGAAGCGCCGGCGGTCCCAGGACCCGTGCTCCTTCCTGACGCTGTGCGTCCTGATCGGCGCGCCGCTCTACCTGCTCCTCTTCTTCGCCTCGCTGCCCTTCGCCCTGCTGGGCTTCTTCATCTGGGCGCCGGTGCAGGCCGTGCGCCAGCCCTACCTCTACACATACCGCAGGTCAGTCTTTATTTGTTGCAGTTTGTATACTGTTACTTATATACTTTGGATTCTAATTAAATATGTTCATTTCCAGGGTTTTGGCAAGTAAACAAGGGTCTCCTATGTGGTTAGGGCTAGCAGAAGCAGTTTAGTTGGGGTTAGAGATAGATTGTGGTTCATTAAATGTTAAAAAAGTCGACTGTTTCCAACCAGGACTAGAACCCTCTCCCCAAACTTAACCGAGGCCTTTGAGTACCTCAATGGTTCCTACAGTTCACAAGTGGAAATTGTCCTCGAACTAAAGAAGACATTGAACCTCAAGTTAACCCCCGAAGGCTGTCTATATAGAAAACATATAAAAGAGTGAAAAGTCGTTGGGGTGGTACATACAAATGAATCACTTCCGTTTCGATCAGATCTTTGTGGATTGACGATGAGAGTATTTGAGAAACTAGGACATTCATCTCAATACAATATTTATAGAATTGTTTTCGTTTTAAAATGGGCTACAACCATTAATTCTATCACACCATCATGAATATGAACTTATCTTACGTCTATTTGGACAAATCACACAGTTCAATTCAGTCATTGGTCAAAACTGTCTTTTCTGGAAATGTGCCTATTTCTGGATCAAATTGAGAGGCGTGAAGTGGGTCACAACGTTCTTTTGAACTCTAGAAAGCCAGTGGTACACATGGTTTGGGGCTTTTCAGACGATGGCCCATCGGTCTGGCTTCCAGCTGTTAGGTTCTATCAGATCTCAGCTGGTGTCTGTGGCTCTGAGCGCCTGAACCACCAACTTTGAAATCCTGCTGTAAAGAAGCAGCAATCAGCAACTCCCTGGTGAACCAGGGTTTTTCCTTTTTGTTTTCTCTTTCTTTGTTTACTGATGTCTCCACACTCATGTGGTAATGGTTTGTTAAATTTCCTCTGGAGTGGAAACAAATTGAAAGCAGATAAAAGTCAGTGGGTAGAAAAATATGATTAAATAATCAGATTTTAGGAAATTCTTAGAAATGTCAATTTCTCTCGGGTTTATTGTCCCAAACCAGCACGATTAAAGATATTCTTCTACCTTTTTCATTTTTGCAGGCCGGACAAAAACCAGGCCGAGCAGGGCCAGGCCGGGGGCGTAGCCACTGGCGAATGGCGGCCACAGGGACGGAGCTTCTGTTTCTGCAGCGCCAATGTCTGCTTGTTGCCAGACTCACTGGCCAGGTTCAACAACCTGTCGGACACCCACCGGAGGGCCCGCGAGGTGGGTAAGAGGATCCGCAATGGAGCCAGTCGCCCTCAGATAAAGATCTACATCGACTCCCCCACCAACACGTCCATCAGGTACCAAGGGCACCTCTTTTTTACTACTTAGGGTAGTAAAACCTTATATTTTTGAAAGATATCAAATATTTGCACACGTTTTGAATGTGTCTTTTTTCTACTGCGTCTTGCTTCCTGTTCCGTTCTCAGTGCGGCCTCCTTCAGCAGCCTTGCAACAGGTTTCCGTCGCACCTCCTCTCTGGACCAGCGCCCGGACCAAACACACACCACCAATGGCCCGGCGGACCCTGAAACCGAACCCCTCACCGAGTGCCCAATTCACCCCTCGGGTGCACCCGACTGCCCAGCCCACCCTGCCGCAGGAGACCACGCCTCTTCCGGATGTCCTCTCCACTCAGAGGGAGCGGATGCCGTGGCGGACTGCCAACTCCATCGCGCGGGGGCCAACAACAACTCTGACTGTCCCGTTCACACCTCAGGAGAGGCTCCAGACTGCCCCATGCATTCCACAGGGCCTCAGAGTGCCCATGGCCACCACGACTGCCCTGTACACAGTGAAGTGAATCAGATGAAACCCTCCACGGACTGCCCACTCCACACCTCTGGGGTTCAGATCAGCATCAGTGCCCCAGAGCCAGACCCGCAGGAGGACGAGGCGGAAACAGGCAACCATCGCCCCGGGGACCAGGCTGGAGGAGACACTGGCAGCATGACAGCATCCAGGGAGTCCCTTTCTCGTTACCATGGTGATGGCGGAGTAGGGATAACGTCCAACAACACTCTGTCTCACGTGACCCGCACATCCATCTTCAAGCGCCCAGGACGGAAACGTCGCCATGGAGACGAGACCTTCGACCACGAGATCTCTGCCTTTTTTCCTGCCAACTTGGACTTCCTGGCTCTACAGGAAGTCTTTGACCACGGCTCGACCACGAGGCTGCGGCGGCAGTTGCACCGCTACTTCCCGTACGTGCTGAGCGACGTGGGGCGGTATGGCTGGAAAGGATGCTGCTCCAGGTTCAAGTTCTTGAACAGCGGGCTGATGCTAGCTAGTCGTTACCCTATCCTGGACGCGAGGTACGAGTGCTACCCCAACGGGCGAGGAGAGGACGCACTGGCAGCCAAGGGGGCGCTGTTCGCCAAGGTAAGAGGTCTTACTTTATTTTTACCGGACATATTTAAACACAAAATGACCCTGGTATGTTTCACCAACTCAAATTAAGATTTGAAAAAAAAAGTGAACATGCTGCTTTATTTTTAATCTTAACTAAAAAGTGTGAAAGCACTGAGAGGGAAATGACATTTTTTTTCCAATATTTAATTTATATTCAAACTCAGCTGAAATAGAGACGAATGTCGGATTTCAGATACAGTACGTGTCTGTGGTCTGAAGGTTGCTTGATGCTGTTTCAGCCAAAGGCTAATCCTGTCATCTCTGATGCCGCTATCTGTTTCCTTGGCAAGGTGGTAATTAAATCTGCCCATTAAGTCTATTTTTACTAAATTAACTTATTCTACAATTGTAAAATGGGATCTGAGAGTGAAAGGAGGACAAAGAGTCACAGTTAATTACCTGCCAGCTGTCTGCGTGATTAGATCTGGAAGGGAAAAGATTTCACCATCCATATTCTGATTTTTAACTCTGATCGCTGTGAAAACCTTAACTCATCAGTATCTATCTGTTCTCCGCCTGTATTCGGCAAATACACAAATCTACACAAACATCCATCCAGCTATTACACAACAGTGCACAAACCACAGTTATTACAGATAAATCAACCTCTCCACAACTAAGGGTTAGGGTTAGGTTAAAAATAAAATAGATGTTGCCGTCAAGGCCTTTAGCCTACATGTACAAATGCGTTTACAAATGAGAACAATTCCAGATATATGTTATGAATTGTGTCCATACATTCTAATGTTTACTTCCAACCAACTAACAGTCCAACATTCCCGTAAGGGTTATATTTATGTCCTGTCATGTTTTCCATTGGACTCAGAGGCTGCCATATAAGAAATGTAACAGAGTCCATTGGACTGTAAGATTAACGTGGGCTACGTGTACACAACGTGCACTGAATCAGCCATGAGCTTTGTCAGTCAATTTATTCATCAGCCACAAGCTGTGACTGTGCGCATGTGAGTCTGGAGAGGATCTAGCATTATTCGACCCGATGCTGATGATGTGCTACTGTTCGTGTGTCAGCATGAATCTGTTAATGCTCTTGACTACACCCACCAGGTCTAGTAAAGACATTTTTTCATCACAACCTGAACAGTGACAGTGTCATGCTGTCATCACACTTTTCCTCGTTCACCACCTCCATGTACACAAGGTCACGTCAGGTCACTCCGACACGCTGGTCGTCAGCCAGCTGGCACCTCAATGTGTCTGTAAATGTCTGCAAATTCTCACTACAGACAGAGAAGGAAACTAAAATCCTACCCTGCCTCACGAGAGAGGCGAGAAAGGGTTTTATTAAGAAACATTCTACTCCTTACTGCAGGAAATTGCTAACCCCAACCCAAACTCTAACTCCTTTAATGTAGATTACAGCCAAACCCACGTAGTCCAACGTGAGGAACACGATCACGATTCAGTCATCCAGTTAAAAATCGTCTCTAGCTGCTCCTCGTGGTCAACCCAAACGGGGGAATACATATTCCAGACTTTCATCTTTGAATATACTAGAAAGGTATTCATCATGAGCACATTGTGTTTGTTGAGATGTCATGGAGGTATTTGGCGTCATCATATAATATTGAGATTGTCTTACACGGGTTCCAAAGTGTTGGAGTCTTCTAAACTCAGGTGCTGTGGGGTATCTTTTTAAGTCGAGAGAAAATAAGTCATGTTGATGCTTCGGAGTGATGTTTAATTCAAACAACAAGGAAGGAAGTCTCAACAAGCCCTGAGAATGCAAGGAGCGTGTCTGGTGTTTTTAACTTCCTCCTCAACACAGATCTTCGAAGGTCACGTTTGAGTTATTATTAGCATTCCTATGTACTGATGATACCAAAGACTAAGCTTGGGGAAGTGTCTTCAGGGGAACAAAGCTAATAAAACATGGCGTAGTTCAAATGGACATTTTCAGATGCTACTTCTCATGAGGGTCAATATTGAGGTATTCGTACCACAGTATGATCTGCTCTGACTGTGTGCTGCTCTTCTCATCAATGGAAATGATTCAGTCTTTGAAGTGTGCACCTTTCATCCCTCGCTCCTCATTGACCTCCTGTACTCTTGGCAGATTTCTAAACTCGCTGTGAACCCTCTCTCCGTGAACCTTTGGTCATTCCCATTCATTTCTGATCGGACACTCTTGCCATCTGGGATGCATCTCATTTTCTGCAGTTCATTTGATGTACCTGATGTTCACCCCACCAGACTCTGTTTGTTCTTGCATATCAAACACAAACCGTCCGTCAGCAATCATTGTCAAAGGGGTGATCCCTCGAATGCTTTATTTCCACACATGGCTCAGAAATCAGAAGAAAATGCCCAATAGTATTTATTCACTGAAAAAACAAGTAGATGACAACCATCGTTCATGCATCCAGATAGCAAAGTGTCTTCAGATAGTACCGTGTGTGTTGTGTGGGGAAAGAAAAATTATTGTGACTACACCATGCAGTCTAAAGTCGAGTGTCCCTGAAGGAACTGTGTCCAACAGCTAAATATTTATATCCAGGCTCCAAGTTCAGAACCAAAGTACAAACTAGTCTCAGGGAAGGGTGGTGAGTTCAGGCTAAGGTGAGCTGACCCACAATCAACGTGTGCCTTCTTATTTAACTCTAACTCTGACTGTTCCACAACCTTAATCATGCAAACTTTATTTTGGGCATAGCCTGTATTTAGAAAGTGGAAATTTAAAGTTCAGTCACCATCGTTCAGTCCTGATGTTTATTCTGGATGAAAAGTTTGATCTGAGGACGTTTTCATTTCTCTGGCGCTTTCTCAGCTTTAAGGTTATTTTTTGTTATTATCATGTTTCAGGGCTGGTTTCATTTAAAATGTATGTTTATTCTTCCTCTTGAACTGACTTTCACTCTACATGAGTCCATGATTCTTAAAATTAATGTGCAGTGGGCTTCTTATCGTGCAGACTTGTGTATTTAATCCGTAATCACTTTAAATTGGCTCTCCTTATACTGTGTGTTTCTATCTCCATCAAATTGGGCTCACGCCGCAAACACAGACTTTCTCTCATCTTTTGCCTGTGGATATATTTACCTTGAGAGCAGAAGCAGGTCGACAACGTAAATCTGAGCCGGAGGAGTGATGCGCTAGATCGAGATAGTTGGGTGTTCGGGCGAGGCAGAGATAGAATATTAATTAAAAAAATGTTTCCCTGAAGAGAGAGCCAGCACTGGCTCCATAATTAAAGCTTTCAGTATCAGCATTTATCCCCTCTTATAATTATTTCAAACTGCTAAGTGCATGGTTGTGTGTGTGTGTGTGTGTGTTTAGACACAATCCAAATGCATTACGGATTAGGTTTCAAAACAAGGACACACTTAATTCGACGATAGATAGAAAGAAAATCAATAAGAGAATTCCCCCAAATTCACCTCAGGCAATTACAAACCTCGACTCTCTATCTGGGTCAAATCTGTTTTGACACAGATTGTGTTCCTGTCCACTACCATGCAAAAACGTAATCAAACTGCCCACTTCTGTATGTTTCAACAGAGCTATGCACCGGAGAGGCACCTTGGGACAGAATTAAGCAAAAAAGCCTTTAAAACCAAACAATATGACGACATAATATTTCCTACACGAGCTAAAGACTTAGAGGTTTGAGTCAGATCCTGTTTTAAAGTAACTGGCATTATACAACGAAACTTGGTTTTTATTTTTGGCAACTCTGACTAAACCTGTTTCACATGACCTGAGGGGTCTGGATGCTTCCTCACGTCAGACAGGAATCCAGTGCAGTGATTTAAGGAGAAGTTTAATGCGCTTCATTCTCATGCTGCTAGTGGGGTTTAAGGATGAGCTGAAGTGTGTCATAAAGTATAAATGATGTCATGATGATTTAATTATGTATTGGCACAGGCTTCTTTTGAGTGTGTTAGCAGGCGGATTGTGTCATCATCTTCATCTGACTGAAATTTAGGTCAGAGTCCATAACTGATCTGAGGAAAGGGGATGATGTAGAGGAGGCTCGAGAATGGAGCTTTGAGGGACTCCATGTGATTTCTGTTTCTTAGGTTCATAAATAATGACTGACACAAAGTAGGTCCCTGATTTCTCTTTGATTTGAACCAATCTACCACCTCATTGCTAGCGGGTTTTAGGGAATCTTCCCTTCTCCAAAGCTGTGGCTTATTCGTATATTTTAGGAAAACAGCCATTCATGCAAATCTTGGCTATGTTTCCATAGCAAAAAATTATACTTTTAGATTTGTCTCAAATCTGTGGCCAATGATCTCGGATTGATTTAGATTTTTTTTCACAAAATGACTGACACTTCCTAACTGACTGGATTTGAACTGTCACGTAATAACTTTGTTCTGTTGCATCTGTAGATGATATGATTACAGCGAAAAGACTTTCATGGAAGACTGACAGTGGGTTTAGCTGGTCTGAGGAAGAATAACAAACCAACCCTCAGCTCATCTGTCAGCCTCCTGCTTCTTGCCTCCCATCTGTCATCACAATGATTTGCAAGCTTGCTTTCTCGAGTGAAGCGGTCAGAGTCATGCGAGTAATGTGGGCCGAGAGCTGGGCTCAGCCCTCATCTATTGGGGAAGTTAGGCTAATTAGTTACAGCAGCCTTCCAGGTTTCATCATCAGGCTTTTATAGCTCGGCTTGTTTTTCGGTCGGCTCCCCCGGTGTGAAATCACATCTTACAGCTCATTTCAGTTCCACTCAGTTTTTACATAATGGCCTCAACAAAAAAAAGGACGTCTCAGGAAGTTGCAGCATCTCGTATCTTCAAATTTCATTTCTCATATGCTATTTTTTGAAAAAACGTTTTTTCTCAGTCATACAGAGCGGAAGAGAAGAAAAACACTACATCTGTTTTTTTTTCATCTCCTGCAAAGACCACGCACCATTTAAACAGAATAGAAGTCCACTATTTAATGTATGCATGACACTTTAGATTTCCCTCAGGCCTCTAGTCAGTTTCATGCTGCACACACACCTATTGAAGCAGAGATAAGCCCCTGAAATATTAATCCAGAGCGTGGCATGCAGATGGAAAAAAAAAGGAAAGAGGAAGAGAAGACGAAGGAAGAAAGAGAGGGAATGAGGGCAGAGTCCGGAGGATGAGACAAAGAAGAAAAACAAAAAACGATGAGATGATTAGATGAAATTTGAATGGCCCCTGTGGTAAGATTGACTCTAACTGGGATATAAAAAGCAATGAAGGAGTAAAGAGGATGTATTAGAAACAAATACAGACTGGGATATTACGTCTATATTTTTAGTACACATAGTGGGTAGAACAGTGTGAGTGGGAATACTCCTTTTAACCTTTATGGATTTAATAGCAGTTGGTATATTAGTACTTAAATAGTTCAACGCTTTGGGAAAAAGGCTTATTTGCCTTTTTTAATGAAAAATGAGGAAAGAATGTGTCTGGTTCCCTTGGGGGGTGAAAAGAAAACTCAGCCTCAAAAGCTCCTTAAATACATCATATATGGTTTTGTTTAATTCATGCAAGTTGTATATGGTTAAGATGTTCTTTCACAGGGTTATTACTGGACTACACCATGGGAAAACCTCTCAACCCCCCAGGAGACCAATGCCTGTTTTTTCTGTAAAAGCAGCGATTTCTCTTCTCGGACTAATAACTCAGTGGAACTAAAACTGAAGGTTTTCAAAATAAAACAGAACCGACAGTGTTACCAAATGTATCCATTTTAAGGGCTTGGAAAGTCCCAGTTTACCATCTTTATAATTCCAACACGAAACAAAACTAGTCTCCAACTGGTTTCGTGAAAGTAAATCCAGTAAAACATCAACGGATTTGCACACGATATGATGCAAAATCTTAGAGGATCTTGGAAATCTTCCTGTTCTTTTCCTGTTGTTGAATCAATGATACACTGAGCTGAGAAAGACCCAGGATCAGTGTGGTGTGTAAATGTACGGATGTGCAAATGTGATGTTTAAGAGACCGGGTTCATATGGTCTTAGCAAACCAGTAAATGTTCTTATACAACACCATTGGGAAAGTTAAAAGTACCATCTGAAAATTACACAAAATACTCATTCCAAAGTGCTCTGGTAATATACTCTATGGCTGTGTGGTGCATTTACTGTACATGAGTATTAAAATCAGACTTATTAATCTAATGCTTTATTGTGGCTTTTAGTTGGGTTTTTTTATGACACAGAAACCGAGCCAGAACAGTCATCCCATTATTGGCCGTGGTTCCCATTTGTCTGAGTGAAAGCGCTTCCCTCATCGAGCCACTTTAACACCGAGGCCAAACAATAAATGTAGATTTCTTTCTTCATTAAGAGCCTGATCTTAATATTGATCTTAAATTAGTCCCATTAAATTGAACATGGATGTCAAGGTTGGGTGAGGGTTAGAGTTCTTCTTCTTCTTTTGACCTGCAGCTCCGTTGAGGCAAGCAAGGCCGACGTGTCATCATCCATGTCCATCAGACCCCGTTTTCCATTTGGTGGACGGTGTGTTTTGGGAAACTGGTGATTATGTGTTCTACAGTCTTTGTGGGGTCCCCGCACTCACATGAGGCCCCGTCGTTGATACCCCACGTCTTCATTGCTAGACCATAGCAACACCGGTCCTCAAGCGGTTGAAGGTTTGTCCTGGCCAGGGATGACCATAGGGGTAGTTTATGTAATGGTGCAACCTAGATGGCTCTGCTTACTTCCACTGGTCCCCCCATCTAGGTCCTGAGAATGGAGAATCAAATGGTGCTGTATGAAGTAGCTTGTGGGCTTTCATGGTAAAGGGGCACCACCGGGACTTTAGGCCATACATATGTATGATGGACTTATGGGCAAGCTTGTAGGCATCCTGAGTCTGTCCGCGGGACACGGTTGAGGGTAACGTCACGCTTTTTGACGGCACCAGACAGGGGCGCAGTATTCAGCGGCTTGGTTGTTGCTTCCAATAATGCTAGGGTTAGGGTTAGCTAAGCAAGGTAGGGTAATGTTAGCTAAACTCTAACTTGGTTAAATGGTTAAATCAGCTGTTTTGTTCTAAATCATGTCACCTTTGGCTAAAAATGGAAACGTGCATGTTCAGAGTCCACACAGAAAGTCCAGCTGTTACCCTGTCAAATACAGGAGTAGGAGAAAAAAATCCATTGAAGGTAGAGTGCTATTATATGGAGGATTATTCAGAGAGAGAGAAAAAAGGAAAAAGAAAAAACCCTTTCCATACGGCAAGCTTTTAGAAGAGAAAATATAAAAGCCTTCATTAACTGAATAAGCAGCACGTTGAATTACAGCTGGTAATAGTCTCTACTTGATATAAAAAATATGCACTGTGGTTTGAAAAATAAAACTAAATCACTGCTCGATTTTAAGGATCTGAGCTGTCCTTTAACTGGGCGTATTCTCCTTGTTATAGATCCACTCCAGCCAAACACCTTGCCACTTCAGAATAACCACCCCGCAATCACCCTCTCACTTTCTCCTCCTCTTCCTCCTCCTCCTCCTCCTCCTCCTCCGCCTCTTCATTCGTCTCCAGCCTCCGCCTGGCTCCGTGTCTCAATCCCCTGATACGTAACCCCGTCTTATCACTGATGCTAAAGTTCTCTGATTCAATCCTGAGTCATGTTCACTTTATCATAGCATTTACTCACACAAAGAAAATTGAGGTCAGGAAGAAGTAGTCAAAAACAAAACGAAAATAATCATATGCTCAGCTGCTTGTTTACTTAGAATTTCAAATAAAAATTGAAATTGCTAACACCCCGAAAAGAATGACAGTCCTTCATTTAAATCACTGCAACTGAAACACATGCTTTTAGATTATCTGAGTATTTGGAAAAACGTTAAATGAAAATATAATTTGTTTTGTTTGTTAGCTGATTTGAAAGATATTCCATGCATGTCAATGCTAACTGGCAAATATTAATAATGTGTCAAGTTTTCTGGTCATCCTGATGAGGTTGTGTTGGCCTGCTAGCAAACCTTTCATTTCAAATATTATATCATCGTTCATTGTGGAATAAAAGTCAAAATAACGGATCAATAGTCCATACTGGTATATTGGGATTGGTACCAAAATCAGGATTCTCAAAATATGGAATGATTGAATAGCAATGCATTCTTCCTTCTTGTGCCTTTTAAATCCTTTTCTCATAATGACGTGATGCAGATTACGAGCTTTTAAAGTTGTAATTACAGCTACCGATATCATAATTGCATTACATAATTGTTATCCGGTATTTTTATGTGATACATGTTCTTTTTGTACTCGTTTTATTTCCCCCGGGAATTTTACCAAAGCGCTGTAATGATGTGACAGCCGTGATATGTGTGTCCACACGCCGCTCATACACCCACACGCATGCTGCGTGTTCTTTGATGTTTCTCGTTTGAACCCAGTGACATTAAGGCATGTTTTTTGTTCCTCTGCTTCCCCTACAGGTTCACGTGGGCACTTCGCATCAGGAGCAAAGGGTTGTGGGATACCTCACGTGTACACACCTCCATGCCATAGAAGGTACACTGTGACCTCACAAGTCAACAACTCATTCACAAATAAATACACAACATGTATGATATGACCCGGGTGCGCTCACTATAGCAACCAGACTACAACTGCCCTGCTTCACACACAGCCCTGGATGTGTTCTTGTGTGTTGTGTGTGTGATGTATGTGTCCAGATAGCCAGATAAATGGGCGCATCAAAGCCCCTGCGCGCCTCCTCCTGCTGTTCCCATGGCGACGGGCTAAAGCGGTTTAAGGCGTCACAGGCCTATTTATAGCCTCCCCTCGATGCCTCCCTCATTTTTTATACCAAAGACACGTCTCCCCCCTTCATGCCTTCTATTCCCAGCCTTTCCTACACTTCTCTCAGGACTAAAAATAGCCCAGCCGGGCCAGGTTCTAAAAATACATCTAACACAAAGCTGTGGGGGTAGGTAAAGATGGGGGGAGAAAAAGAGGGGAGGAGCACAGAGACCTGAATTTTTTATTTTTTTTCAGGGCTAAAGAAGCTGCATGTGAGAAATGTTGTTTTGATTAACTTATACTGAACTTAATATTTTAAAGGTCCTCGGAGGGGAAACTTTAATCTGACATTACTCACATCTGTCCAGTTTCAGTGCGGTCAGGACCAAATCTGCTGGTAGTAGCGTCATTACTGTTTTAATTACTGAACTTTGGATACAAATCATCCTGCATTATTTATAATTCATTCAAACATCCCAACAGAGTGTGTGTGTGTGTGTGTTTGTGTTTTACGGGGACAGGTCCAGGTCCTGCACTCTGCTGTGTGTTTTAGGAGGACACAGTGATGAGTTGACTCTCGTCAGCTGAGTCAGTTAACTCACCTGGCTCAAATCTGCTGATCGGCCTCCAGCTGCTCCTCCTCAACTCATCAGCTCTGTTGGGTTTCTGCAGAGAAATGTGGAACAAAAAGACTTTAGCTTTATTAACGATCCAGTAACACACAAAAAAAAACATAACACATTACATTGGACTGAGTGGAGAGTAATCAAAGCCAGGGCCGCCCACTCACCCAACAATATCTTCACACCTCTTTGTTTCTCACACTCACCCATCTTCAGCTGTTATTTCTCTCCACTTCCAATTTATCCGAAAAACTGGCAATAAACAAAATAAAAATCAGCATAAAGGCACAATAATAGTTTTATATGTTATATTACAGTATAACATTATACCTCAAATACAAATAAAATATACCTTCAGTAAAATCAGCACAAGAGGTTGTCATTTTTTAATGATAATTATTATATAGCTGATAAAACGCTTACGTTTCCTGTTTGCGGTTTGATACTGAGCAGACTCATTAGTAGTCTCTGTGGGTTTAGATCATGTAACCATGGCGACTGTCACCATGAATTGCGATCATGTAGAAATTAAATCTTCTGATCTGATCACATGCAGATATCATCCGGTATTTACCTACTTTCACCAAACAAGTTGATTTTATGAAGTTATGTTTATCGCAGTGAAACATTCTCACTGCACACGCACACACTCAGGGATTTTAGCCAATTAACTCTCACAATCTTAAATAGAGCATCTTTAAATAGTCATTGATACTAATTAAACATTTATTTGCAGTGAATTCAGAAACATTGCATGACGCTGACCTCAATTCTAAATCAAATCAGGACTCGAATGAAAACAAAATATATGTTTTACATATTTTAATTGAATAAAACCAATTTTATTTTGTGGGGGGATTAAAATAAACAACTTTGTATTGTGCCCTGTTGTGTTGAGTTGCATGATTTTTATACCCTGAAATCGTAAAATATTGTAATAATAATCATTTCACCTGGTGACATATTTTTTAAATCAGTGCAGGTCACTTTGACTCTATGTCAGTCGCTTTGTATTAATTTGTGTCTTCTCTTATTTGTCACTGTCTACACTCAACAAACAAACACAAACACACACGCCAGGAGACGCCGCTGTTCGATGCGAGCAGCTGGACCTGTTGCTCCAGTGGGGGGCGGAGTTTCGTCAGTCTTCGTCCCGGCCGCCGGACGGACTGAAGGTGCTGGAGGACCTGGTGGCCTTTGACGTCGTCCTGGGAGACCTCAACTTTGATAACTGCTCCTCGGGTACGCAGCGTCCACACCTACAGCGCTTTATTACAATTTAGAAACACAACTCATCCGCAGCAAATAATAATAATTGACATTGTTGCTTTTCCTTTTTTCCTCAGTTAGCTTGTAAATCATTTCTGTTCGAGTTGCACAATTTAAACCAGATTAATAAATCAAAACAACTTTCTCTCTACCTGCTCTGAATAGGATTGATGTAAACTTACCCCGCTCATCGTCATCATTTACTCATTTACACTCACTTACGTTCACTTTTTGTTGTTGTGTTTATCTACACAACAATCAGCCCGCACAACCCCGCACAACACAACCTCTGTACTTGCTAACTGTGCCTCACATCGGACACGGCGAAGGACGCGTGTGACGTCTTCAGAACGGAAATGCACTTTGACCATGTGTTCCAACACTGCAGTGTGTGTGTGTGTGCGTGTGTGTAACCGTGTGTTGGCTTGTGTGTTTTCCAGAGGACAAGCTGGAGCAGCAGCATGCACTTTTTACTCAATACAAGGACCCGTGTCGCCTGGGGCCAGGGGAGGACAAACCATGGGCTCTGGGTAACTACAGCACACACACACACACAAACACAAATAAATGCGGCATTAGTGACATAAATACTGGAGGGCTTTTTTTTTTTTGGTCAGGATTACGGCCATCTGTATTTTTGGGGACAAGTGCGGGCAGGACGGAGTGAAAGGGCTCGTTGTGAGGAGCGGTGGTTTATTTGGACGGAGACAACCAGGACGCTATTTACAGAAAAGTAAAAAAAAAAAAAAAAGGACAATCAATAAGAGAAGAGAATGAAAGGTTATAAAAGGGAGATTGAATTAATTGGACACAATATTTGGCCAAAAAAACGGTGAGCAAGGATTTGGGTCGGGTTGCCAGATATTCAGACACAAAGACACATTTCATGAGATGTGTTGAGCTCCAGGACATTCCTGGCGGCATGGACCCTGTCAAAAAAAAAAAAGGTAAAACCTAACGAGTTTGTCCTGAATTTAAATCAGTGGGAACTGGAATTATTTTCTTCAAAAGTCTCACGATTCAAGATTTAAAAAATCAAAGCTGTCCATCATCACTGCTTTACATTTCTCTCTCTCTCTCTCTCTCTCTCTCTCTCTCTCTTTCTTTTACGACGGTGGATCAGAGTTTTATGTTTAAACATCATCGTCCACCACCAACCATAAAAAAAACAACCCCAAAGCAGTATAGCTGACTGTGGCTTCCCGTGTATTTTAGGAGTCGTGGTCTGGATTGGTGTGAATGAACATTTATCTTGTTACCCAGACGCACACTACAGCGCGTCAGAGGGGATTTATGAGGCGTGTTCAACTTTCAAAAGTTGATCTTTGAGTCGGTGATTTTTAAACCTGCTTCAAAAAACCAGACGTCTACTGTATAATAAAGAGCTGCCACAGGCCTGAGTATCTGTGGAGTGCTTTATTTTTGGGGGAGCTGTTCTCTGTGTGTGTGTGGGGGGGGGGGGAGTTTTGAACTTTTGTTCAAACCTCCTCCTCATTGTGAAGAGCTTCTCTGAGAGCTCCTCTCTCTCTCTCTCTCTCTCTCTCTCTCTCTTGTTATATTTCTCTGGTTGGATGACGGTGGATTGTGGTCTGAGGATCAAAAAGTCCAGAGATGGAGTCTCTCTGAATAAAGAGGGCTGACGCCTACTTTGCCACATGGAATCACAGAAGAAGAAAAGAAAAGCCAAGTTGCACTTTAAGAGCTTGGTTTTTATCTATATATATAGATATATATCTATATGAATAGATATACTGTAGATATAGGGCATGTTGTATGTGAGGGTGGAGGAAGCTCCATCGATGCACAGGCTGCAGAAAATAAACAGGTTTAAAGATCTGTTACTGCGAATGGAAATAAGCATGGAGAGGAAAACTGTGAGCAGCATAGACCCACAACTTACAACTTTACTTTTATACTTTAATTGCATTCTTTATATATATACAGTATATATTTATTTAGTTATTTTTTTACAGGTAAATATAGATTCAGTCAATCAAACAGCATATAAAGCAAAATGAAACGCTGGCATTAAATGAATCAAATACTCACTGAATGTTTAGCTGATCAACAAAAAATACAAATTGTATAGTATTGTATTATAAACTTAATTTATATTACAGTGCATATGTTTTCAAGAAAAACGTCTCATATTTCTATTAGTCTTCTGATTCCGACTCTGAAATGAAAGAAATGTGTTTCAACAGGTACTTTACTGGATCCCAGTGGCCTTTATGACGACGAGGTCAGCTCACCAGAAAGTTTACAAAAGTAGGTCACACACACGCACACACACACCCACAAGACTCTTATTCTGAAGCCATAACTTGGCCTATACATTATGCCTCAGTTATATCTCTAACTTATTTTATATCAATTCAATACGACAGAGTTATAAGGTTTGTTGTGAGGACATGTTTGTGTAGACAGGTCACACGCACACAAACAATAGTCCAGTGTGTGTCTCTCAGAGAGTCACGTCCTCCCTGATAAGGGGGACAGACATAACAAACAGAGTTCAGAGTCAGAGTAAAAGATGGTGATTTCAGGACAAATAGACATGTAAACGATGGACTGATGTTGTGCGTCTGTCCGTGTGTGTGTGTGTGTGTGTATGTGTGTGTCAGAGTGATGGAGAACGAGGACGGCAGGAAGGAGTACCTGGTGTTTCCTCCCAGTAAGAACCAGTGTCCGGCCAACACGCAGAAAGGAAGAAAGATTCCACTGAAGGGAAACGGCCGGCGCATCGACTACCTCCTCTACAGCGACGAGGGCCTGCAGCCCGACTGGAAACTGGTGATTTATATATATATTATATTTTATATCATCATGATTGATAATACCTCGTCAAACATATGGCGTGTGAAATAAAAAACCAAAAACATACAGATGCAGACAATCCATGTCCTTAAATGATCTGAAGTCTGTTTGAGAGATTGGAGAGGATTGGAAAACCAAATGAATGTGTCTGTGTGTGTTTATTTCTCGTGATACTGTCGCCCCCTGGTGGCAGAACGTAGTAAATGCAGCGTTATTACATCATTTCTGACAGTTTATTTCTTTGACTAAATAAGGTTGTGCTACTTCCATGAACTGATACCAACATATACGGATTAGTAGCTATCATTTGATTTAGCGTATGACGCAAATGAATAAACAGGAACCAAAAAACGATAACTTACGCAATTCCTCCTGAGCAGCTGTAGTGTTGTAGTATTTTTAATTGTAGCACCAACACTATAGTGATAGTAATTTGCATGAAGTGGTATTTGTAAGTGTGATTAAAAAGTCAAAATATGACAGTGGTGGAACATAATTCACTTCTAAAGGGGAATCACAGAAACGTTGACCTTTTGTGACCTTTTCTATTTTAACCTGACCTTTTATTTATTTTTCAATCTTTATTTTAAACCCTCTCATTAAAGATTTGATGATCATGGTTTCCGTGTCTCCCTCTTACAGGATATCGAGGATTTCAGCTTTGTCACCCAGTTGGCCGGCCTCACCGACCACCTCTCTGTGGCCATGCGACTCGCTGTGTCCACCGGGGAGGAGGAGCCTTAGGTTGAACAACCCAAGCTTTTTTTTCATTTAGAAATTCAAAAAAAAAAATACTGCCATGGAGGAGGAGATAACACGTTTACAGGCATGAAGACATGTGCGAGGGAGACACATGAATCTGAGGATGAACGGATGAACAGCAGCAGGATGCAGAGTTAGCAACACACACACGCCCACACACACACACACTCACTACACACAGTGAGGGACACACAAAGACCTCCCTGCTCCACTTTCTCCTGAAGACTGAGATTTATTTACAGCCAATCGTCTCATGTAGCCGTTTTACACTCACACTCCCTTTTATTGGATCCGTTTGAGTTGTTTTGAGTGTAATTAAGGATTTTCTTTTTCTTTTTTTTCTTTTAATGACTTTACCTTCAGGGACTGTTTGGATCCACCTCCTTTAGATGAGAGAGTGAAGTGTACAGCTGCTGTTCTGCTCCCACCGTCACCACCCAGGAACCGCAACAAGTGTCTTTTTTTCTTAAAAAAATAAAACTCAACTAAAACTAGTCTTTCTAAAAAAAAAAAAAAAAAAAAATGCAGAAATATAGTATGATACGATTTCTATGGTGGCCACATTACTTTTTTAATGGTACGTTTAATGCCTGTTTAATACTATATTGTATGTTTGTAACAAAAGGTATTGTACGAAGGGGTGAAAATGAAGAAGAAGAAGAAGAAAAATTACAGCATGTCCCTCGGCCCACGACTGGTGGAAAAAATTCACAGAGTAAAAGAGAATTTTACTTTTTTTTTTTTTTTGGGGGGGGGGTATGTTAGCGTGAACTGAGGATTTGCTGATGCATGAAGGAAACGGTGTCAGTTTACAGCATTAATATCCAAAAACACTCGCTTCCTTGAGTCTGGATGCCTGACGAGGAAAAAAAACACACACACACACACTTAGCGTGTTCCTTGTGTGGCACGTGCGCATGTGACATGTAAACAATGGAGGGAAATCCAGCTTAAAACACAACGGCACCTGGCCGGAGGTTTTTTTGAACGCGGCCTGAAATCTGGGATTGCTGGTCGTCAAACCTTTGTGTGTTCGAGAGCCATCGCGTTGATGCGTGCACGTGTGCGATCTGTGAAGCATGAAGCCCAGTGCTTATATTTTTGCGTGCAGGGGGTGTGTTGCAGCGGCGGCCATGTTGTGAAAAAAAGATCGATTCCGACCCACAAACAAACAAACACTGTCCATCTGACAAATTCATGCAGATAATGGAACGTGAGGATTTTTTTTTTATTATTATTTTTTCAGGACATCAGCTGCACAAATCCAGAGATTTACAGCGGCAGGAGGATTTTAAGTTCCACATAATGCTCTTATAGAATTGGCATTATCACTCAACTCCCAGTTTTTAAGATCCAAGCCGGCCGTGGAGTCAAACAGGAGCTGAAACTTTTTGGAACATATGGATCTGTGAGCCTCAATCTGATAATCAATCATCTTAAATGAGACAGTCCTGATGGAGAGGAGTTTCAATTGAAATATTTAATTAAAAAGGGTTGATGCAGCAAAGCCTCTAATTAAGCTGAAAATTGTTGGAAATGTTTTATTTTCTCAATTAATTTGGCTCTAAATCTCCAATCGCAAGGTTGAGTTGTTTCCATTTCAATGTGAATATTCAAATTTTAATTGGAGTAAAAAATAATCCTCATCAGAAGATGAGTTTCTGAATAAAAACTAAATCCGAGTAATGAGAGTGGATTTTCAGATCCAGTTGGATTCCCAGGGTCGGCACGGTGAACAATGTTTACAGCCGTTTTTCTCACCTGAGCTTTTTTTTTTTTTTTTTTGCATTTACGCAGCTCGTTGTGTGTTTTCAATGAAAAATGTGTGTGTAATATACATCATGTTGTGGCGAGAGTGCGACCGTGTGTGTGTGTCGGTGTATTTGTACGTGTGAGTGAACGCAGGAAACACAGGGGCAGTTCAGTCATGCATGTGCAACTGTCTTTTTTTTTTCTTTTTGCATTTACTATGAGTCAACAGGTCACCTGACACTTTCACATTATCAGAGTTATTCTCATGATAGGGGTTTTTATCTTTTTTTTTTGTTTTTTTTCTTGTTTGTTTGGACTCCATGTCCAAGACTTGAACCACTTTCGTTTGGGTGTACATCGGATAAGGGGAAACCCTATAATATGTTTACTTGGTAAGTATTCATGTAAATAACAGTGAATTACAGAAAACTTTTCTATTCAAAATATTATTTTAGAGTAAATAAGTGATAGTGTGGGGGAAGGGGTAATAATAGAACATTTATTTAAGTTTATTTTATGACATTTTCAACTGTCCAAGATCTAAATACTGCCAAACGCTTCATTAGGGAGTACGGAGAGCAGCCAATCAGAAGCATCTGTGTCGTGCGACATCTTCATGAGAGACCTACACTTTTGTGTGTCATCATTGGAAAGCCGAAATCATTCATTTTAGAAAATTGGATTCTTATATTTTGCTATTTAGATTTTAGTTATTTTTCTTTGTACGTATTTTTTGTTTTTTGTTTTTTTTTCATGACAAAAAGGTTGATGGGAAAGAGACCCAAAGGTCAAAGGTGAGGGTGCGGAGAGAACGTTTTGTTTTTGCCGTGGTCCTTGAATCCGAGGACTCAACCGATGGTAGAAAATCTTCTCAGCAAATTTCAATGTGGATAAACAAATTCATAATTAAAAGGAATTTTTATTCCATCACATTCCACCACAGCAGTGGCTGAGGAGACGACATCGGTAACACAATGATTGTGCTACATTGTGTTCATAAAATAAAATATGACAGTGTGAGAAAAAAGATCTATGGGAGCTTTACAGAAAACACACAATCCTATTTTTCACGACAATCAAGCAACCGGATTTAAGCCTGAACAGAATATATGGTGTAAATCCTCCCAGGTGACAACAACCACACAGGCCTGGAACAATATCACAGTTTTATTGATTTTAGGTGAGGTTTAAGGGTAAATTCAGCACTTCCATATTGGCACGACCACAATATTAGGAACACAGCGCCACAATAATGTGTGGATCCATCAAGCCATTCAGGAAAAGAATCCAAAAATAAAGAAACGACATATAAACACACCGGGCATATATTTAAATTGCATGACATCCGAATGCGTTACGGGACTCAAACATGACGTTGGTTTCCAAAGTCTGCGTTTAAAAAAAAAAAAACATTTTTTTTTCCTGGAGCATCCTGGACCACCTGAGTCAGAGGCTCTGATTGGAAAATTGTATTTCAATTGTAGCTGCACGTACTGTATCCACGCTTCATGCTTGGTCGTCACTTTTCTCTCCTTTTTTTTCTATTTGTTTCTCTTCATTTATATTTTTTGTATTTTTTCAGGCCGATCCAGCTCGGTCTCGGTCTACGTGGCTGTAGGGGATCCCTAGCTTTTTTTTTTCTCTCTCTCTCTTTCTAAGCTCCTTCAAAAAACGGCTTATTTTCTTCTGCTTTTTAAAAAAAACAAACAAAGGAGTTTTCCCTCTTTATCTGTGTCTCCGTGTCGTTATTTCAGCGAGTCTAAAATCAAAAGCTCATATGAGGATAATAAACCATAAAACCGTGAACAGGGAGGATACTGAAACCCCACGGTGGTCAGTGGAAGAACCGAATGACCTCGGGTTTTCACTGCAGTGAAAGGGCATCATTCAATCTGTTGCTTTTCAGTTTAATTCCCCTTTTTTTCACTTTTTGGCTCAGCTCTCTCTATGTCAGAACATGAGTGTTTTGGCCAGAGAGGTATTTACATACAAGTCAAGTTTGAGTCAGAACCAGGCAATTAATGAAGAAGTGAAAGACGTGTGTCTTTCTGGATGAACACGACCTATGCTTCACATATGAAACTGAAGTGACGAAAGTCCCCCGACACAGAAACCGGAGTCAGATTAGTTGGAAATGTCAGTCACACAGGAAACACCAAAACGCTTTCTTTCATATTCACAGTTGAATCCGAAAAAAAAAAAAAAAGGATTTTGGGTTTCGGATCTATAATCTCATCAAGTTCCTTAAAGCTGCGAAATTCAGTATAATTCTATATTTATATATATATATATATAAATATTACGGCTCACCAACAGATGCCTGCGAGTGTTCTGCCCGATTCCAGATCCAGGCCGCGGGCCAGCAGGATAGCGGGCGACCCCACCCACCCGATCAGAACCACCAGGCCCTTGAAGGGTTTCTTCCCTCCGGCCATCTCCCTCCTCAACCAAAGACCCCGAGCCATCCTGGACCCTGATGGCAAAACCCCCCCCTCATGCACCGCATGCCCGGATCCTGTCCAATCTGGATAAGGACAGCTCATCAAGTTCCTTAAAGCTGCGAAATTCAGTATAATTCTATATATATATATATATATATAAATATTACGGCTCACCAACAGATGCCTGCGAGTGTTCTGCCCGATTCCAGATCCAGGCCGCGGGCCAGCAGGATAGCGGGCGACCCCACCCACCCGCCCAGAACCACCAGGCCCTTGAAGGGTTTCTTCCCTCCGGCCATCTCCCTCCTCAACCAAAGACCCCGAGCCATCCCGGACCCTGATGGCAAAACCCCTCCCTCATGCACCCGGATCCTGTCCAATCTGGATAAGGACAGTTGAGCCGAACTCACGATTTATCGCATTATGATCATTCGGATAAATGTCAATAACATTCAGAACTAGATGTTGCAATATGGAAATGACAATAATGGCGCACTGTACTCCTGATTACTGCGAACATCAAACGCTTACCACGTATTGCATCTACATTGATAATCCTTCCCTCACGTTATCTATTCTTTGTAACTGAGTTACTCTCAGAGTCAGATATGCACTGGAGGCCGAGTTCTCTTTCATCTATGTCTCAGGTGGTATGTTTTATGTCTTTATTCACTGGCGCTGTACACCAAGTCAAATTCCTGTGTGCCTGTAAATGTGGCCAATAAAGCCATTCTGATTGACAGGGTTAAAATGGCTTTGTTTAATGTCGAGGAGCCGATTGTTACCCAGAGATGATCGACCTTTGACCCTTTTGGGAGCTTGGTGGGAACGACGCTCTGTGACCGTTTGTTTTTTTAGACCAACCTATTGAAAGCTACAAGGCCAGATACTAGCCTTTGAACCAACATCCTTTCTACTTTTGGTTATTTTCCTGAAGCTAAAAAAAAACGTTTTCTGGCTTTGGTTTTGAAAAATTTGAGGCCTCTGATTTTGAAAATGTCCATTCTGAGCCATCAGGAATGTGACTGGAATATGTTACGTAATATGTATTTACCTTTTCAGGTTATCATTTTAATGGGAGTTTATTACAAAAATAAAGACCCTTCAGATGTGACTTCGGACCCCACCAGGGTTCCCCACCCCCAGGTGGGGGAACCATACCCGCGTTCCGTAACTCTTTTAGTAATCCTCGTTAAAACCGCAGAGAGTCCTCAGACTGGTTTTGCTGCTCGTCAAACAAGTGCTTCCACCTCGAACATTGTCTGCCCGGGAATTTTCTGAAAGCGGGAATTTCAAAGTTTGGAATTTTGGGGAAAATTTCACATCAAATCTATCCGATACCTGCCATTCAAATGTCTATCGTCGTCTCTGCTGCTTTTTTTCAGCACAAACGCAGTATTGTATTGTATGGCGTGTATTAGGTGCTGACCTCTGTTTGTAGCTTTTAGCTACACTGGGGTTTTTTTTTTTCACTCAGCCACTGCGGAGTCCGACTAATGTCACGAACTAATCAGAATGCGGCAACATGTGACAGAGGCTGTAGGAGGTGTGAGCTATAATTATTAGGGAAACCACATTTAGAAAAAAAATGCTTCCTCATTGTGATCTCAGAGCTCATCGGCGTGTCTGGGTGAATTTTTTTTTTGAGGAAGTGAAATGGGCAAACAAAGAGGCCAACAATTAAAAAAACACCCACAAGACTCCACGGATGAATCCAGTGAGTCATAGGTGGGTCCCGGGGCTGCCTGGCTTTTCCCAGAGGCCCTTTTCAGACGTATAAAATGTGGAGGCCGGCGGAGTTAGAGTCCACATCACAGGCTAACAGGACTCCTCCACTACATCCACTGCAGCTGCGCTGAGAAGAGAAACCCGCTGATTTCATGATGACCGCTCCTCGTCTGATTCTGTCCGTGGTCGTGCTGATGCTGGCTGCCATCACCCTGAGCGAAGGTAAGAATCAGCGTGTGCCAGAGTGAGCCGCTCGGATTTATAATGCATCGAGCTGATCAAGACTAGTATTGGAAGTGGAGACCCAGCGGTAGAAGCTCTAGAAATATCAACCTCCAAAAGACACATTCAATGTGGAAACTCATTCTAAAGCTATTTTGTTGCTTTCAAAACGATGATAAATGTGTGTAGCTCCCTCGCGGCCTCCTGATCATCAGGCACAAATATAAATATCATTATTAAATCATTATTGTACTCACAGAATGCCTCAAATTCACTTGATGCTGTGAATATTGGACATCAAGTCATCACAACCCAATGTTGCTTCACGTGCACTGAATGTTAACAATAATAAGGGTTTATTGGAGATAGTTCTGCTGCCCTCCGGTGGATAAACATCAGTATTACATGGAATATATCTATATATAATTAAATATTATTTCTTATATAATTGCAATAATAATTTGAATATTAACTATTTTAATATAAACAGATTGAATCTATGCACCATAGCCTATTATTATTATTATTATTATTATTATTATTTTTTTTTTTTATTATTTTTTTTTTTTTATTATTATTTTTTTTTTATTTTTTTTTTGAGGCATTAAACAATTTAAAACGTCAGATTTGGTTTTAAGCAGGCCAACAGGACATTTAAAAAAAAAGCAAGAGTGGCATGCCGTGTGTGTGTGGAGTTGTTTGTTCACAGCTTCCTCTTTTTAGGTGTGCGTGGTTCTGGACCCAGCAAGTGCTGCTTTCGTTTCCGCGACAGAGCGGTTCCCAAGGAGCGAGTGGTGGGCTACACCAGGACCAGCCAGAGATGCTCCAACCCAGCCGTCCTGTAAGTAGACAAGAAAAAAAAACACAATCATCATCATCTTCATCACTGCACCCACACACACACACGTGTATACACCATGTCTGACTTGTCTTGTGTGTGTGTGTCTTTGTGTTCAGGGTGAAAACAGTTGCAGGACATGAGCTGTGTGCGCGGCCTTCAGCTTCCTGGGTGAAGGAGCTCATCAGCTTCCTGGACACCAAATCCCGGCCAGGAGAGACTTCCAACCTGTAACCATGGCAACCGCATAAACCCAGAACACCATCAACTAAATCTGACCACTTGACTGATTTATACTGTGTGTCACTGTCCAGCACTGATTGTACAGAGGGGAAAAATACGAGGTAAACAGAAGCTCTCTGCGTTTTTATATATATATATATATATATATATGCATATCCATGCTAACTATATATAATTCTAATATTTTACATCACAGAATTGGACAAATTTCTGCTGAGATAAGACACAACACATGCCTTAAACACATGTTTAAAGGTTTTTTTTTCCCACACATAAAAATGCAACATATTTTGAAAAATATAAAAAAAATATATCTGCGTAAGAAATGTTTATTTTATTATACAGATTTTTTTTTTTTTTGCAATATCTGGCCATCAACACTGTGATCTCCGGTTGTATCTTCAACTAACTTTCACTGTGAAATGTCTCCACATGGTGTCGTCAGTACACTATAAGCTACACTGAACTGTTCATCGTGAGTTGTTTGTCTTGATTTGTATGTGAAGAAAATGTTGTTGTTTTTTTCTTTTCAGTTATGTTTTAAATTAAAGGGAGACAAAGTGACATTGTGATTGTGACCTTCATTTTCTTCTGGTACACGTTTGCACATATAATATTATAAGTCCTTCTCATTACAGCTCAAATCTGAGGAGCGGAAAACCACCAGAAATTTGCCACATGCTATAAATGATCACAAATGATTAATTTGTCGTTTCACTGCAGTCTTAGAACGCGGCATTGTGTGGCCTACAGCACCTGAAGACCTCACACGCGCACAAACGCGCATGCTCACACTCACATAATCACAGGAGATGCGTCAAGCTACATGGACAAAGCCAGTAGTAGACCCGAATACATGCGCATCTTTCTCAAAATATAAGCAGCATTGTATGGACTATGGCACCCGAAGGCCTCGACCACGCATATACGTGCATAAACACATGCAAATACATGCACGAGCGCACACGATAACGGAAGGTTCTTTGTTCAAGATTTCAGGACATACCCATACTATTTGAATTTTGTTAAATGAATTAACTCTGATTTGTGGAGATGGCCAGTACAAGATAAATGACACACTGCATTTGTATGTGTCTTTATTTTGAAAAGCTTCTTAGCGGAAGTGAAAGGGTGGAAGTGTAGTTTTTCTTCTGTGTGTGGTTGTATGCCTGGACTGGGACTAGTAACCGGGGCGTTTTGACTCGGACGCTGAGCTTCTTCTAACCGTGGAACCTTCATTTATTTTTGTATCCCTGGACTTTTGTGATTAAATCTCATTTTATTGAGGAGCAGGAGCCGTTAGTTTCCTCCCGGGACTCAGAGGACCGTGTGAACGAGCCGCAGAGCCGCGTGTGTCCGCCCTGCAGCGTCTCTCCCCCGGACGTGTGTCGCGGTGGTGACAGCGATGATCGAGCGACCGGAGATCGCGGTTCCCAGCATCGCTGTGAGTCCTCAGCCTCCATAAAGCATAATAATACTATAATAAACATTTTGTTTATTGATTAAATTCCACTATGGATTTATTTCTGCGGTTGAACCTTTTTATGTTATTTTAGTTTTCCTCCACCCGGATCTGTGTCAGCTGCTCCCCGAGCTCCTTTGAACATCTTCTCGTTTTCAGCGCATTTTGTGTTTTTACCGATATTTCCTCCAAATAATCAGCACAAATTAAGCTTCATACTAATCTGTGTAATCCACGGATGAATTCGGCTTGGTTGTATTCCTTTCAAGTATAAATCTAAAGCAGATGTCATCGTTTGAATCTGATGGAGTGAGGGATGTGGGTGGAGGAGCGGTGTTCAGATGATGTGTGTGTGGTGCAGATTGTGATTTGCCTCATTTACAGATTATACCTAAATTATTAATCTCCAACATTGTTGTTATATATTTTTTTATAAATGGATTTAAAGGTCCCTGAACGTCACACATAGCACCATTCAGGGTGATTACTAATCCCTGTTATAGGTTATTGTATTTCATGGGGAAATATGGGAAAAATTGTAATGGAACAGGATCCAGGTGATAGACCCAGCCGGCTGTGGTTGTCTGGTTTCATCCAAAATAAAAAAAAAAAAAAACATTTACATATAGAAATAAATAGACAAATCAGGGTTAAAATAGGGAATATTATATTATATGACAATAGTGGTGGAATTGATCTCTAATATATATAATATAATGTACTTTTTCAAGATGATAGCAGCTGCACATTCAATGGACCGCGTCTGGTTTGGTTTATTTATATATTTATAAATATATATATATATATATATATATATATAAAATAAAAAATATGTTCATCAAGCTGATACCAGTATATTAAAAAAAAGCGAATCTCAATTTACAGAAGGTATCGAAACAGCTCTTGATGATATGAAGTGGAAAATTGCTGTCATTGTTTGCCTTGGCTCAGGTTAAAGACAGAGGTAAAAAAAATAATTTGATTTAATTTGATGTTAAAATGCTATTTTATTTCATACGCAAAGAGGGGGGAAAACCAGCTCTCTCCGATTTAAATGGTGACGAAGCATCTATCGCTGACATGTTGAAACAGCTGATGGACGCCGTGGTTGATGAACACGTGATGATGGAGGATGTATGGATGATGTCATTCAACCACGGGGGGAGGAGGAGGGACGTCACTGACCGGCCCTCTTCTCTCTCATCCCCCTTTACTTCCCGTTTTCCCCTCTCTCTCTCTCTCTCTCCCTCCCTCCCTCCCTCTCGCTCCCCATGACTCACTTTATTGCGAGATATAAAAACCTAATAATCATAAAAGGTGCTGCTGCAGCGTTCCACGCACACAGTGATGTGTAGAGATTTTATAAAAGTGGAAGTGCAGAAGGTTCATTTTTAAAAGAAATAGACAAACCATCTGAGATGGCACGTTATGCAACACACACACACACACACGCACACACAGACACACAACGTGGGTGGATCAAACATGGACATGATAGAAAGTGCTTCAGGCTTGTTCACAGAAGTCGAGTATTGATGAGGCCCGATAGATTATTTGTAGATTTATTTTTACTTCCGTATAATATATTTGAATCTATATTGTGTCCTGACATAATGGAGCTGAAGTTTTTCCTCGGTTGCTTCGGAGAAGGAATCGTCCCAGTAAGACGTAAAGTGTTACGCTTGTTAGGTTCAGACCCGCAGCAAACATTACATCATCATCATCATCATCATCATCTCTTTTTCCAGCCTTTAAATTATTTTTAGCTCTACTTTGAATGTTTTTTTTATGCATCTATTTAGTTTTGAAACCCTCATGCTATCAACTGTGTAGTTTTTCCATGGTAGCCACGCATGACAGAGTCCGAGAGGCCGTAAATCGATTGTGTTTGCCTCATGTGGCGTGCAGGATGGAAGGGGGGGTGGGGTGGGGGGGTTTATCTGACAGCAGACAGGAGATGGAGGGAGGAGGGAGAGGAGGAGGTGGGGGGGGGAGGCAGGGTTGGATGGTGAGAGGAGCTGGAGTCTGGACGTGATGCAGACCACTCGTAGTGAGATCTGGATTTGTTTGTGTTGTGTCACCTCGTCCAATCACGTCGCTCCGTTCCCTCCTGTAGTTTTTATTTTATTTTATTTTTATTTTCACTCGTTTGACCGACTCCACTTCCTCTTTGGAGAGAGAGAGCCTGTTATCTCTCGCCTCTCTCCCCCCCCCCCCTTGTGTTTAACCCAGCTGTGCTCGGCTTCAAAGGGGCTCTGTTCCTGCAGGACACAGAAATGCTAATTGCAGGTTTACACACACACAAAACAAAAACAACACAACGTTATTTGTCACTTTGTGTTAACACGATGACCCTGTGTGTGCAGCCCCTGTGTAGGAGCTCATCCCCTGTCAAAAGGCTGAAGATGGGCCTACAGATGTTATTATAATTTGAGTGTGTGTGCGTGTTTGTTCACAAGTGGTGATTTTTGCACTAAGAAAAAGTGTGTGTCTTTCCTCAGCAGCGGAACCTGGAGGGCTATGTGGGCTTTGCCAACCTCCCCAACCAGGTGTACCGGAAGTCGGTGAAAAGAGGATTCGAGTTTACGCTAATGGTCGTAGGTAAGTTGGAAATAATCAGGTGGGAAGATGAAAATGTGCGTTTTTGCTTTAGAGGCGTTTGTGTGCGTGTGCGTGTGTTTGTGCGTGTGTGTTCCACTTCTACGCATGAACTCAAGCATACTACACACTTGAAGCATGCGTGTCACTCAGCCGCTCCGGAGGATGAGGTGACAATTTAAAGAGCAGCTTTCTGCACACCTGTGTGCGTGTGCATTGTGCGTGTGCATTGTGCGTGTGCATTGTGCGTGTCCCATGCGCGGTGACATCTGTGCGCTCTGGGTGATTGGATTTCGGGAAAGTGAGCTGCTGGATGTTGGCTGGAGTGTGAGGGGTGGTGTGCTTTCGGGGTTGGATGGACACGCGCGCACATAGACACACACACACACACACACACACACTCAGGTTGAGACACTACAGCAGTGTTGTGACGACATGTTGAGCCCTGCTCCGTGTGAGAGGAGCCTGCAATGAGCAGATACGGATCGTGTAGACAGAAATCCTGGGGTGCTGTCCAACTCGTCGGCAGTTTATTGGCTTGTGGGCAAACTGCAGTTGCATTCGATACTAAATATGAAATGTTTGTTCAATTGCATTCCTTGCCATGCGTTTACAATCAAATATTAACATTTTTTATGGTCCATTTGGCATATAGCACAACTTACTTTGCAATTTTTATTTTATTTTATTTTATTTTTTTTCGCATGCCTATGAGGCTTTTTTTTTTTTTTTTTTTAAGAAAAAAAAACACTTATTATCACTGGTACTGAATTGCAACATCACTCAACCCCGGTACAGCTGCCTATACACAACTAAATAAACACACACTGGAGTCTCCATTTAAAAAAAAAATATATATATATATATGTGGAGGTCACAACTCGACACCTGTCACGACAATTTACAAGATGCGTCTTTATCTGGGTCTGAAATGACCTTTGTGATGTTATGAGATTTTATTCCTTCGAACTATTTAATTCTTTATTTCACACACAAAAAATGTAACCACGATATCCCTTTTTTTTTCCTCTGAGTTTAACACGTGATCTAAGGTGAACGTTTGTTTTGTTTTCTGTCTTTTCCTCTTTCTCACATTAAATTTTTTTAAGAAAAAAAAAAAAACACTTATTATCACTGGTACTGAATTGCAACATCACTCAACCCCGGGACAGCTGCCTATACACAACTAAATAAACACACACTGGAGTCTCCATTTAAAAAAATATATATATATATATGTGGAGGTCACAACTCGACACCTGTCACGACAATTTACAAGATGCGTCTTTATCTGGGTCTGAAATGACCTTTGTGATCTTATGAGATTTTATTCCTTTGAACTATTTAATTCTTTATTTCACACACAAAAAATGTAACCACGATATCCCTTTTTTTTTCCTCTGAGTTTAACACGTGATCTAAGGTGAACGTTTGTTTTGTTTTCTGTCTTTTCCTCTTTCTCACATTAAACAAACCAAATCATCATATTTTATTTTCCAAATGAGCTTCGACTTGAAGATCTCCACCACCCAGGGCTGGTAAAGCATAAATAACTTCATTTCTTCTCTGACTTTTTCCATCTACAAACAACTGGACCATAACAAAAAAAAAAAAAAAGAAAATCTATGGTGCTCCTCTTTTTTTTCGGCTCTTTAAACCCATTTCCATTTCCTTAAAATGACATAAATCTGAATGTATGTCATGTGGTGACCAGGACGGGTTCAGTGAACACAACGCGGCGGCGGCGTCCAGCCTGGGGTTTTAACTTCCTGTTTGGTAAACAGCCGCTGTGGACGAGAAGCAGGAGGGAGACAAAGAGAGTGACGGCTTGGAAAAGCCCCAGAGAGAGAGAGAGAGAGAGACAGAGAGAGAGAGAGAGAGAAGCACAATCACCACTAGATCCTCTTTCAAGCCTCCGCGCACGCACACACACACACACACACACACACACACATTCAAGCCCCTCAGCCCATGGGTCCCCGGCTCGTTTGGCTCTCAGATCACATACCCCGGCGGATCCACATTTCACACATAACTAATGGATTGGAAGCACAGCGTCCACGGAGCCAAATAAAATGATATAAAATCATACGCTAAAATAAAAGTGGAAAAAAAAAAACGGTCTAAACCTAGAGACCAGTACATTCCTAACATCTTCCTTCCTCTTAGTCTCGTTCGGACTCTTTTAAGCAATTCATGCACTGAAACATAACGGCCAATGAACTCGGCATTAACGGAGCAGTGAGCAGAAAGACGGAAGGTGGAGAGAGTGAGGTGCACTGATTTCCGATGCCGTGTGGTTTTGGAGCAGGTGATCAGAACTTCAGGTAACTTTATGGGGTCACCATGTATGAATCTCTGTCTCTCTCTCTCGCTCTCTCGCTCTCTCTCTCTCTCTGTCTCTCTCGCTCTCTCTCTCTCTCTCTCTCTCTCTCTCTCTCTCTCTGTCTCTGTCTCTCTC